>JASDQU010881578.1:0-16071 GCA_032191745.1 Picea mariana | reverse complement strand
ATCCTCGATCTGATGGACAAACCGAGATAGTGAACAAATGTCTGGAAGGATACCTTCATTGCTTTGTCTCTGATAAACAAACACAATGGTTCAAATGGTTACCCTTGGTAGAATGGTGGTATAACACTTTCTTTCATACTACAACATAAATGACACCATTTATGGCACTTTATGGATACCACCCTCCTTCCATCACTTCTTCTCTAAAAGAAAAATCTAAGGTTAAAGCAGTGGAAGATCACATCGAGAATCAACAACAAGTTCTCCAAATCTTAAAGGACAACCTGACCAAAGTTGAGATGCATAAATTTTATGGATCAGACCTGACTGGGTGGGTATCCAAAATGGAACACTACTTCTCCCTCCATGATATTTAGGATGATGAGACCAAACACCATGTGGGAGTTCTATACTTGGATCAAGAATGTTGGAAATGGTAGAAATGGCATAAGAAATGCTATCTAGGACAACCAAATTGGACCATGTTCACCAAAGCGGTTTGTGCCTGTTTTGATAGGGAATCTCATTTTTGGCGAAGGCTCATCAAGATGAAACAAATAGGGTTAGTAGCAGACTTCATCACTATATTTGAACAATTAGCTATCAGAATTGAGGGATTATCTGATGAGTTCTATATTGAATGCTTCCTCAATGGATTAATGGATGCCATTCATGCTCATGTTTGCATGCACCATCCTGTTACTCGGTTGCTTGCATGAAAATTAACATTGGAGGATGAGACCATCCTTCATTCCCAACCCCTGTGTTCTATAGTTCCCAACCGCCCTCATCCAAGGGCTATCCCTACTCCAACCCAAACCTTGAAGGTCCAAAAGGTATGTCCCGCAGTAATGGTTGAACGTCAGAAGCAAGGACTTTGATATTGTTGTGACGAAAAGTATTCTCCAGGCCATAAATGTCGTGAACAAAATTACTTCCAAATTGATGGGTCAACTTCCACCTCCTTAGAGGTCAACCTATCAGGTGAGGCCCCAGACTCAGAGGACACACAACCAAATTCCCCCATCCTAGATCCAGTCACACCTCCTATAGAATCAAAGGAACCTGTAATATCGTTCAAGGCTCTTGTGGGTATTTTTGATCCACATACATTAAAATTTAAGGGCTACATCAAACATATGTCGGTCGTGGTGTTGATTGATAGTGGTAGTACCCATAATTTCATTCATTGTAGGGTTATTGAGAATGTCAATTTCTTTGTTAGACCCGTTTCTAATTTTCAAATTCTCATAGCTAATGGCGGTACAATGAAATGTGGGGGCCGTCGTGAGAATGTCAAACTCCAAATGGGTGATTATAACCTGAAAACTCACATGTTTTCAATTTCCATGGGTCGTTGTGATATTGTCTTGGGTGTTGAATGGCTTCACACTCTAGGACTGATTACCATGGATTATTAGGAGTTATATATGATACTTACTTAATATACTCACACCTATATCCTCCAAGGCCTACAAGCTATCTCCCAAGAAATTATCAATTCTCATTGGATGGAGAAACTCTTGAAGAAAGGCCACTAGGGTGTGATTGCTCAACTTAAAGCCATCTAGGTACGTTATCAATCATATCCAATAGTACATTTTGATCTACACCTAGTCTTGGACAAGAAACATAGGGTATTTGAGACACCCACAAAATTTACCCCCTCTCGAGGTGTTGTAGGTGAATCCCCCTGTGGAAAAGTGGATTCCCTCTTGGTCTCTAGATTCCTAAGGCCAAGACAAAAAAGTTCTTAACATGGACACCGACTTCCTTTTAGATCTAATAAATCTAATGAATGAAAGAGAAGGATAAATATATGTACCTTATTAGCGACGTTTGTCCTTGCAAAGTCCTGGCTGAGCTTCGATCCTGAGCTCCCTGATAGGTCCTGTACAACAAACAAAGATACAATGGATTTCCTACTCTACTGAGATTATCTCAAATATAAATCCATCTACAGTAGACAAACTCATATGGAACAAGTACAAGTTTGAAAGAAACATACCAAGAATTCATTATTAATGAGAACAAGTAAAGATAGTTACAATCCTTTGAATGAAGGTGCAACAACTTCTTCCAGTTCTCCTTGTCCAACCCCTTTGCTCAAGTAATCTACACTGATTGCTTTGATGACATCTCACTCATGAGATCATAAGTTTTACATCTCCAATCTTTTCCATGTACCTTTCACCATGAGAAGTCCTCCTTATATATCCTTGAAGAGGTCCAACCACTTGAGAGATATTTGGGATAAGTTGAGGATTCCCCTCCTTCAGTTGAGTATATTCCCTAAGATCATGCCTTGACCATCTATTCAAATCCAACTACCTTAATGAGTTGAGGGATTCTTCCCTGATTTGCCTCAACAAACCCAAAATTTGCTAAAGAATAGGTAGTGCTCCCCAAAAAGGGTGCACAGGGCGCTCAAACACTCCCCCAAAGAGGCTCAGGGAGTGCCATCACTCCCTGATAGTGGGTAGGGGAGCGCTCCTCTCCAAAATTCATTTTTTAGTGGTTCTTTTAGTGTAAAAAGGGTTGTAATCCCTGTCAAGTGGCTTCTCTTCTTCAAAACTAGTCTTTGGGGTGTCTTAAGTGTCTTTGTGATGTCGTTAGAGGCACGACATGGGAAAAACAGAGGTATGATGTTTTTTGACACTTGCAACACTTGTAGTCAAGATGCGACACTTGCAGACAAGTTGTGACACTTACAACACCTATAATGACGACACTTGCGACACTATCAGAATGAGTAATTTTATGGTGTAACAGATTGCCCCCCAAAGTACGAAGTTAGAAGATGATGATGGATGAAGTACGTTGTAGACTTTTTCGAGCAAGGGTATGGACACAGAGAAACCGGAAAAATCTGCACACAACCATCAAACAAATATTATGTCATGTTTCAAAACCCAAGGCAGGCATACCTATGCTTGAGTGATAAAGACTTTTTAGGTATGGCTGCCATAAAATACATTGTGGATCCATAATTTTATTGACAAAATGGTATAGCCACTGAAGATACAATGTGGATCTATACTCCTATGACTTGAACTGATCGTACCCACGAAGATTACACAGTGGATCTATGAGATGACAAGACATAGCCACGACCAATACAAAGTGGATCTATGTAACAGTAACGTGTCATAGTTCAAAATAACACCTTCGCAACCTAGGCAAAGTATACATAATAGTGAAAACTCAACCCAAGGTCTTCTTACCAATCTCGATGTAGTACAAATCTAACCATGTGAATAGATGTCCTAATGTCGAACATGGCAGAGACCACTTGATTACCAGTCAATGATGTAAACCATTAACAAGCACGAGGGAAATCGCCATTGATGTCAATGATTCCCAAGGTACTCTAGTACATTCTGACGAATGTGAATAGATGATATGAAGTCAAATATCCGTGCAATCATCTGATCAGAGGTCAATGATTTAAACCCACTTCGGACGTGAGGAGGCCTGCCATTGAGGCATGCAAGTCCCAAGGTAATAACTGGTTTCTAAGTCTAGTTCTTGGATAATGTGTTGAAGTTGACAGGAACAGACTCGTTGAAGGAAGGCCTTGATGTATCCCCCATAAATGACATGAAAATGACACTGAGATGTAATTGGTAGATCAAATGAACATGGACTGACACGGGTATTGAAATAGGATATTTGTGATGGCTAAATCTCGAGGTAGATACTTGCCTTGAACTCTGATGAACAACATCAGAAACTTGACATGGACCAATACTTGAGGATGCAGTGGATGTTGTGACTTTCATCAGGTGACCCAAAGTAGTAAAAGAAACTCAAAGGATTGGATCAGTGCAAAGGTTTAGTGGATTAAAATGCGTGCAAATACAAAGTGCCATGTTCATGGGCGATCGTAAGAGATATTGGTAGTGTTCTCAAAAAACTGCTTGGTTTGCTTCTTTCAATTTCCCCCCCATCTAGATAGACGAGTACCTCTGTTTTAATTTAATGAGCTTGAGGGGGGTAACACATGCTTGATATGACTCACCTTCGAGAGGTGTATGTTTCATTTTTTAACGAGCTTGACACAGGAAAATAACTATGCTCAGGGCTCCGAGTTCAATCCCCATATTGTTGTTTCATTTTTTAAAGAGCTTGCTAGAGAGAGGAAAACTATGCTCAAAGCTTCCATTTCATTTTTTAACGAGATTTCCACAGAGAGGAGAAACTATGCTCGTGGCCTCTATTTCATTTTTTAATGAGCTTGCCACAAAGAAGAGAAACTATGCTCGTAGACTCTTCTTGATCATGGATTCCAAGAGAATAACGTCTTGGAAGGACACCATGTCAAGGGACAAAACTCAATCATGGCTTCTAAGAGATCTTTACTAGATGGAAGAAAATCACTCTGGAAGGGACAAATGTCAAGGGTCTCGTTAGGGGTAAGGATATCAGGCTCCAATAGCCCTACCGAAGAGATCACCATGTCAACTATCGGATCCAAATCATCAGAAGTTGAAGGCATGAGAGACGATAGAAAATCAACATCAGGAGGGAAGATAGAGTGTATATCTTCCCGAATTTATTCACGAGGGGTAATAAAAGAGGATCGATGATGGTTATCATCCCGAGGTAGCTCATCAATGCTCAACATTTCCATAATAGATTCATCCAAGGAAAAAATTGGAGAAATGTAGTCGATTGAAGACGACAAGGAACTTAACTGTGATGGCATCGAGTAATGATTGGGTGCCAATAGATGTTGGTCATCCAAAGAGGGAGAAGCAGATTGGATAGCAACGTATGATGTTTTGGCTGGACTAAGTGGCATGGTGTCACCTAGTGCATCGAATTCTAATGGACTAGGTACAATCCAAGTGTCAGATGATTCCAAAGATTGATAAGCCGCAGTCGAAATCATATCGACGGTGGAAATATGATGTGTATTCGGTGGAAGTGGTATAGGGAAGGTACCCATAAGGCTAGAATCTTTCAGTAAGCCAACACCAATGCTTTCATACGTGATATTGTGATCTCCCAAGAAAGGAATGTTGTTGGTAGCAGGAGCGCGAGTGTCGGTGGTGTAGAAATCTAATTGATCAACAGTGACAATTTTTCCCTGATGAGGAAATTGTACACATCGAAATACCGATGAGGCAATGACATTCATAGCATAAAACCAACTTCTTCCAAGTAACAAGTTGTAATCAAGGGGAGCATCGACCACTTCGACATCAACAATGATAGTTTTGCCACCCAATTGGATGGGCAGGGACTGTAAAATCCCATGGGGATGAAAACCTCGCCCATCAAAGGTGCGTAACATCATTGGGGATTTGTTGAGTGTGGGTGATTTTAAACCTTTCCAACATGCTAAAGACATAACACAAGTTGAGGCTCCCTCATCTAGAATAGTTCGGTGGATTTGTTGATTGTAAACAACAACATCAACTTGGAAAGCAAGTTGGTGGGAGATTTGAGATGCATAATTGTCCAGGTTAAACATGATATGGTTGGGCGACTCAAGATCAATAGCGCCAATAGTGGCTAAGAGCGTTCTATGTTGACTGGGGCAGTGCTGTAGAACTTCTAACGTAGACATAACACACAGTGCTTGAGCCAAATATTCAACAATGTTGTAGTTCTGGGAGGCACGTGAACTAGGATTAAAGGAAGATTTATGGATAGTTCTCTTAGGAGGATGTAAGATTGAGTTGAACACAGGTTTCTCAATCTGAAGTGGTCCAGACGGAGGATTAACCGATGGAGGACTAACGAAGGACTGTGATGGATCCAATAAAGCACCATTACCATTAGTAACCTTTCCTTTGTCAGGGTTACCTGGTGTGTCATAAGTCTTAGAGTGAGTGGTCAAATTAATCCCATTAAACATATAAATATGTGCACTCATCGAGGCCTCATCATGAGGATGGCTAGAACTGCCCCCAGGAGAGAGGGTTTGAGCAACCATGGATTGCTGCTGTGGAAAAGGCTGAGTAAGCACAACAGGTTGTGAATTTCCTTGGAAAGGTTTGGCCACTTCATTGTGATGTGGACNATTTTTTGGTTGTACATTGTTATTAGTATTTTTTGATTTATTTTTTGTCTTCGTCTTACCTCTGGATTGTTGTGAAGGGGCTGATTGAATTTCATTCACCTCAAAGATCTGAGTTTGGGGGGAGGTAGAGGAGAGTGTGGTCGATTGGGAAGTAGATTGAGTTTTGATAGAACCGATAACACCGTTCGCATGAGATGAGGATGATGGCTTGGATGGATCAATATTAGTTTGAGAAGCATTTGGAAGAAAATCATACAGAGTACCAGATTGTAAATAAAACAAATCTAAGTACTGAGCCCGAGCAATGGTTTCTTCCTCGGTGACTGTGCCACCCATAGTGACATCATGAGTGATCGGGGTAAAAAGAGTTTTAGTAAACCATTCCACCAATAATATGTCAAGAATGATTACCTTGATCATCCTTCATCATCGTCTTCTCTCATGAATATGGTCAGAGATATGCACAGAGTCAGTTTGATGAAGGGAGGTCAAAAGTTTAGTAGTCGTCTCATAGCGAATAGGTAGTTGAAAGTGCGTGAGGAAAGACATTGAAAGGGAGTTGAAATCATGAAAAGAAGCATGTGGTAGTTCGATGTACCACTTTGCTGTTGAGCCCGTAAGTGTTCGCTGGAAAAGGCACAAATGTATAGAATCATTCATGAGGGAGTTTGATGAACACCACAAATGGAGAGTCATCACATGGTTATTTGGATCTTCTCCAGATTTTCTGTCAAATTTTGGAATATCGGAAGGAAGTTTAGCTGGAATAACTGGTCAAACCGGTGAATGAAAAATAGGATCATTAGTTAACCGAGACAAGTATGGGAGATCCAAAGTCGCAAGGAAAGGTAGCTTTTAGTTAATTTGCAGATGATACTAGTGTGGCATAGGAACATGAGTAGGACCATAAACTAGGTTAGGTGGATAGTTGTAACCAGTAGGTCCTCCTACATACGGTTGTTGCTAACCAGGATAAACAAGATTCGATGATGGTTGAGAACCATTTGCATAACCCGTGGGTTCTGAGAATTATAAGCCGAGTGATTTGTTTTCCCAGAAAGAGGATGAACATTGTCCCTTGAGGAGGGTAAGGAGTAGATCCTCGAGGCAGATACACATTAGTCCTATGGGGAGTATAAGGTTGTTGTCCTTGAGGACTCCAGGTGGTGTTTGGGATGCCGTTCAGATAAGGTTGTCCATAAGATGGTCTAGAAGGAATAGGATTTGATACTCCTCCTTGTGGGTTTTGATATGAGTTCCCCCCAACATGGGGTTGGGTAAATGTGCCTCTGGAAGATACACCCTAGGATTGTGAAGGGTTTCCAGCAGATGAAGGTTTCCCCCCTACCAGCGGTGGATTAACGACCGAGGTATGAATGGCAAAGGGAGGTTTCCCTCTGGGAAGAACATGAAAAGGGGGCTATCCCCCGGGAGGGGTAGGTCCACCATAGGATGGTGGTATTCCAGGAGGGATATATCCACTAGATGGTGGTTTCCCTCCAGTCTGTTGTGTTTGGCTGGCAAAGGTATGCATTCTAGGGTGAAAATATGTCCCAGCAGGATCATGTGGAACATGTGGAGTTGTAGAATAAAAGTTTGGAAAATTGGGGGTAGGGATTGAAGTGCCTTGGCAATGAGTAGAGGTGATGAATCCAACATTAGGAGGGACTTGTGCGGACGCAACAGTAGGGTGAATGACCTGATCGATGGGGTGATTCATCATTTGACCAGATGGCCCACTTTCAACAGGAGCATCATGAGGATTAAAGGGTTGTCGAAAGGATTCAAAATGTTCATAGAGATCACGTCCTGATGAAGTCCTCCATACAGAATGAGCATGTGTGGGATTTGTGTCTACTGCAGTGGTAGGATGAGCATGAGTCCTATACTCATCACCAAAGGTTGGTTCTGTGGATCCCATGTATGTGTGTGGGATTCTCAATCGTAACCAAAGCGCCTTCTGAATTGTCTAACAGAGGAGCAACAACACTCCCATCGTCAGATTGATTTTCTACCTCTCCATCGTAGTTGTCTTCTAGAGGGTTAGGAGGTAAGGGTTGGTAGCCTTCTGGAGGCAACCCTTGCATCCTATGTGATCAACGAAGAGATTTATCGTCTACAAGCTCAATTTTGGTGAAAAACAATACACGCTGAAAATCTAAGGCCAACTAATGAAAAGAAACAACATACGCTAATAAAATATAGGAATCAAAACCAAGAAAACAAAACTTCTCTCGATGATCGTACTAGTTGGTGATGAAATCCAACGTCACGTGATCAATTCAAGAAGGGGCTAGGATATGGTGGAACAATTACAATGGCGATTTGCTTAACGGACTTTCACCTTGGTGCAAGCTTCCACATAGTAATTGTGGATTTACCCTCCAAGGAGCCCGAGTGAGTTTGACCAATGTCTGTCCTAGGTATAGTGAGACTTCCCTTCACTATCACCTCATGTAAGTACCTAAGGATTATGGCAACTAAGGAAACCAACTCGCAGTCAACCCCTGGGTGGGTACAGTCGACAGTCTGATCCGAACGTATGGGCAAGATAATAAGTCTGAAATCAACTCGAGAGGCTCCCACACATAATCGTGGGTATACCTTCAAGTGACCCCCAATATACGATCTGACCACTACAAAAAGTTGAACCATAGAGGGATAATCTCCTTAACTCACTCGAACGTGACCTCGTGCGTAACCCCTGTGTCAGAGGGGGATCCCAGAAAGCCTATACAACAATTGGATTTGACTCTCCCTATCTCAGGATGCTAATGTTTGTTTTGAAAACTTTGGAGAGTTGTACTCACAGCCTAATCCAAGGTGCTAATCCTAGTCTAATGTTCGTGGAAGATCCTAAAAACAAAAAAATGTTCTAGATAATTTTTAATTAGCGTTCATTTTGCAGCTATTCTTTACTCAAAGGGTGTATGACAATGAAATTGATGGTATGATGACTCAATTCCCAAAAATGCACAAGAAGATGATAAGCAGTACTGTCTTTCGATGAATGCCTATTTAAGGGAAGGAGAAAAGTTGTTTTCACTATCAAACACTAATATGGAATCTCCTCAATCAATTTTGTTTCTCACTCAAATCCAATGTAATGCTAAAAAACTTCAGAAATGCCTTCTAATATCCAAACCAATCACTAAAATATGTCCTTTTGTTTATATGTGAATGATAATCATATGTAAGACTTCTAAATGTCAATCAGACTTCAGGATGAAACAATTAGAAGAAAACCTCACACAAAACAAAAAATACACTCTCGTCGGGAAATAGACAAGAAGGACAAAGATAACCAAATTGCAAACAAGAACCAAAAAACCTCAAAAAAAGAGAAATGATGGAAATTTGACCTCAAAGATTAAATGAAAAGGTTCACAGACCTTTGGATTTCATCAAAAAAGTTTTCACTCAGTCAGATGAAGGAGAAGAAAACATCAAGTTAACTGTAGGTCAGAAAAGACAAAGAGTGGCTTCAAGGCAAGGAAATAAAATGTCAAAATCCCAAACAAAAGGAGATCAATCCTTAGAAAACACGGTGTTGAAGGCCAATACCAAGATGGAATGAGAGTATGGGACCCTGAGCAAATGCCAAAACCAAGAAATAGCTTAAGAAAATGAAAAATATGGAGAATTTCTCACAAAAATGGGGTAGTGCTTTGGTATAAGGGTGACCAGAGCATTCCAATGCTCTATGTAAGGCTAAAGGGGAGTGCTAACACTCTGACAACAACAGGGGGGAAGCACTCTGCTCCAAAAACTTAGAAAAAAGCCCAGAAACTCAAAAAATCAAGGAAATCCAGTCAATCAGGGTGATCATGATGACATAAAGAGGCAATCAAACAAATATAAGAATGAAAATGACAATATGGATAAGGTCAAATCAGTGGGAAAATGGCCAAAACAAGATTTAGGAATGGAAACAAAAATCAGAGCTCGTCCCCAGTGGAGTCGCCAATTTTTGTTATAGGTGAATCCCCCTGCGGACAAGTGGATTCCCTCTTGATCTATAGACTCATAAGGCCAAGACAAAGAAGTTCTTAACATGGACACTGAATTCCTTTTAGATCTACTCAAGCTAATGAAGAAAGAGAAGGAGAAAGATATGTACCTTATTAGTGACATTTGTCCTCACAAAGTCCTGGCTGAGCTTCGATCCTGAGCTCCTTGATAAGTCTTGTAGGACAAACAAAGATACAATGGACTTCCTACTCTACTTAGATTATCTCAAATATAAATCCATCTACTGTAGACAAACTCATATGGAACAAGTACAAGTTTGAAAGAAACAGGCCAAGCATTGATTATTAATGAGAACAAGTAAAGATACAATCCTTTGAATGAAGGTCCAGTAGCTTCTTCCAGTTCTCCTTGTCCATCCCCTTTGCTCAAGTAATCTACATCGATTGATTTGATGCCATCTCACTCATGAGATCATAAGTTTCACATCTCCAATATTTTCCATGTGCCTTTCACCGTGAGAAGGCCTCCTTATATAACCTTAGAGAGGTCCAACCACTTGAGAGATCTTTGGGATAAGTTGAGGATTTCTCTCCTTCAATTGAGGATCTTCCCTAATATCATACTATGACCATCTATTCGAATCCAACTACCTTCAGGAGTTGAGGGATTCTTCCCTGATTTGCCTCAACAAACCTAAAATTTGCTAAAAAAAGGGTAGCGCTCCCCCAAAAGGGTGCACAGGGTGTGAAAACACTCCCCCAAAGAGGCTCAAGGAGCGGCAACACTCCCTGACAGTGGGTAGGGGAGCGCTCCTCTCCAAAATTCATTTTTTAGTGGTTCTTTCAGTGTCAAAAGGTTTGTACTCCCTGTCAAGTGACTTCTCTTGTTCAAAACTAGTCTTTGGGGTGTATTAAGTGTCTTTGTGATGTTGTTAGAGGCACGACATGGGAAAGATGGTAGTATGATGTTTTTTGACACTTGCAACACTTGTAGTCAAGATGTGACACTTGCGGACACGTTGCGACACTTACAACACCTGTAATGACGACACTTGCAACACTATCAAAGTGAGTAATTTTGAGGTGTAACACGGGGTGAGCATGATCACAACATCCATCTCCTTCCAGAAAGTTAGCCACCCAATGTACGCCCCTACCAGTTGTTACGAGGAAAATCTCTCTATGGCTAGGGGTAAACCACAATAGACGGAAATGACTGCAGAAATCAACTCTAATATCAAGTATGCTATATAAACAAATATGCTAACAAGACAAGATAAGAGGCCTACCTCGTCCATACGTTCTATGAAGTCCACCGTTGAGAAGTTGATTCAAAGCGATATACCTGCAACTAGTTCTCAACAACCATTAAAAAACATGAGATAGCCTACTGATGATGAAAGTAGGTATCAAGGAACTGAGTACATTCTTACAAGTGTGAATAAAGGACTCGGGGTCAAACATTTGAAGAATCCATCAATCAGGAGACATTGATGTATTCCCAACTATCGATGGCGAGAGAACCTTCCACTAATGACTGCAAGCCTCTAGGTACTCATAGGACTCTAGGTATCGTTTCCAAAATAGATGAGCTGAAGTCAATGGAAGTGTTGGGTATGTGTTATATTCTTTGCATATGTGTGTGGGGGTGCATCATATTCGACAACTGCGTCTGACGATCCCAACTTCCTTTGTTCCTTGTGTCATGTGCTATGAAATACGTAAAATATTGTATATATATTGTATGGTGAATGGTGAAATTAATACAATAAAGAGTTGCAAGGTGCGACACCTAGCAAGGTTGGTTTTCTCTGGGTTAAGGGTTTCCCGTGTTAATCTCTATGTACTATGTGTATGAGCCCTTGATTAATTTCAGTTTTTCTTAAGAATATATATGCATTGCTTTACTTCATAGGTTTAAAACTTACATGTGGTATCAGAGCTTGTTTTTGGCTTAAGAGGGACTCCTTTGTTGCCGAGGGTTTGACTCGGTCTTGATAGATCAAGTTTATCTTGGGTCTATGATAAACCTGGGTTTAGTGGGAGATTTTTTAGTGGAGATTCGCGTGTAGAAAGAGGAATGGTGAGCTCTTCTAGAATCGAGATAGAGAAGTTCAACGGTAAAAACTTTGAGCTATGGAAGCTCAAGATGCAAGACCTTTTTGTAGACAGAGAACAATGGATTGTTGTGGATCCTGGTACACAACCTACTATTATAGCAAGATTTGCCTCACCATTGATATCTTGCATAGAGAGCCTTTTTCCATTTCCCTATGCAGACTTATCATCCCTTTTTGATGAATGCATAACCAAAAATATACATTTTTCCACATATACACTCCCTATATGTTATACAAGATGCGTATACGTTGGTTTCTCCACTACAGCCCGCATACAACAGGATTTGTGCCAGAAAATACAAAAATGAGGTTGGGTTTCCATGTCACGAAAGGAGATCTCTAATCCTTGGCCTTCCATATCCTAGAAACGTTCTGACTCGGCCCTTCAGTTGCATTCTGAAGGCTATAAGAGCACAATTTTGAGCTATGGAAAAAAGAGGAGAAAGCATTCAACATTGAGAGCAAAGTTAATATGGAGAAATTACTTCATATTGAGTCTGCATCCCTTTGTCCCTCAAGTCTGAACATAGTGTTCAACCCCCAAGCTCTTTCCATATTGTTGAGAGGACCTCATTGCCTCTTTCCTATGAGCTTGCCTTTGGTGGAGGATTGAAGTGGTGGAGACCCATTTGGAAGGAACTTGGATTCTTGGTTTCGAACCCTGCTGACACAAAAGTCTGTAATGTTGTCACTTCTGTTGATCAATTATTAATATAAATACTCCTTTCCTGTCCTATTGGTATCTTGCAAATATATGATTATTATCCATGGGAATGTTTGTAATGTTTATTAATGGATTATGTTATCTAATGTGCTAACCCCTTTATATTATCACTATGTACTTGCTCTGCTTGTTTGTTCAGAATTCATTGCAGGTATAAAGCTTTGGGTCAAAGTGCTCAACGGTGGAACATCATAAAACGTTGGATCGAGGTAGGGATTTTTATTATCTTGCACATTAGTTTGTATAATATATGTTGGAATTGAGTTGATTTTTGCAGTCATACCTGTCTGTTGTGGTTTACCCTTGGCCATAGAGTGTTTTTTCCCTCGTAACATAATTGGAAACTCCGCTGGGGAGAGATCTTCCTTCTAAGGGTTGAAGTACTTTTTCTTCTTACATTGCTCTTTTTCCTTTGTGTTTCTTGTTGTATCACTGCTTGACGGATTCTGTTCACTCTGGGTTTGAGTTTTTGGCCTTTTTCCCTTGCCTGACCTTGTTTTAAATCCTATACGCCCCTTTTTCCTTGACAATCGCGTATACACGCTTGTTGTCTCATTGCAAGATGCATATATATGCTTTGTTCTCCTGAACAGTCGCATATACCACTTTCCCTTGCTTGTTTTCTTGGTTTAGTGACTGCTGGGTGCAATTTGAAGATTGTTGAGCCTTCTTAGGTCTTTGTAGTGCCTGTTGTAATTTTCTGGGATGTTAGGAAACCTGTTTGGAGTTGAATTTTTGGGGGTAGTCTTTCTCTTTGTTTTTCATTTTTGATTTGTCCTTATTCTCTGGGTTGTTTGCTTGGTTGCTTGGTATTCTACTCGAATTATTGCTTTTATACACAGTAGCATCTATATATCAGGTTGCTTATCAGTCCATGCATTTTCTTTTTAGTATATTTAAAATACAAAAAAAAATAGGCATTTTTAATTGGTTGGCATTTTTGTCTTTGAACCTTTATCATTAACTTAGTACATTTAGTGAAAGGTTGCATTTTACTTCTGAATTGCAGAGTTGAAATTGAAGACTGCACTATTTTTATTAGCATATCATTCATTGAAAAACTAAAGATAGACTTTGCATTATATTCATATTTATTTATTGCAGAGTCATAACATCATGAGTTTCACTTCCATACCCTTTTGAGTAATCATGGCCAATAAAATTTACGCTTTAAACTAAAATTTTTTAGTCATGATTTTATTTTTAGGGTGAACAACTAGCCTAGGATTTAGAGCCTTGGAATAGGATTTTGTGAGTAAACTTCTCTAAGGTAATTAAATCAACATATGTGTCTGGGATAGGGAGTTGAGAAGTCCATTGTATAATTGGTAAGATCAGGAGGATCCGCTCACACCGGAGTTAATCACAAGGTCATGCGAAGTTAGTTGAAGGGATAACCCCTGGATACTCACCTAGCGTTAGAGATATTTCTATGGATTTATTCGTATTTCGGGATCTTGCTAGTACCCATACCTCTGTGAGAGATGGTGCTTTCAAGGTTTTCGGCTTAGCTACCCTGCCCATACGCTGATCCGGACTTACGACTGCTCGCTTGTGCATTGGTTATACAATGGTTTATTGGTTGCTTGACTTAGGTATCTCATAGCTACTTGCAGGGGTTATTCTGCTTGTACCCTAAGTCAGATAGGGGTCGGATAACACTCAACATTTATGGAGGATTACCTCTCCCCGGGGATCTAATTGATTGGTTGTTAAGCCTACGAGAGCCCTTATAACTGATTCTGTTACCACCAAACTTTAGCGGGGAGTCTCAAGTCCCTCCTGGACGAGGCATACCTTCTTTAGCGAGGGAGGCCACTCAACCACTTTAGCCTGTTTGCATGCATATTGGTCATTTGAATTTTTGGTATGCTCTTCGACTACTAGTTGGCCTTAGGATATATTTTTATTTTTGGAGAGTCATAAGTCGTCATGGAGTCAGACCAACTTCCTTGTCGGTCCTGTCGGTTGTTACAGTTACCATCGGTTTTCAAGTTCTTTCCTTCTAAAAGGTGTAGAGTTATCAGGAGTGGTACACACACATCCATCTTTCAAACTTGTGGTTCCACACGGATGAGTACTGAGTCTAATATTTAGAACACTGGGAGTTATTCGACTCCCATACCCACTATAGTTAATGGCACCCCTTCGACTCCTGTAGCTGCTACAGTTGAAGTGTCAGAGGCTTATACCAGTACTATGGCTCGAATTGTAGTTAATGCTTCATCTCTTGCCTCAAACCATTTTGGGGGTTTCAATCACTCACCGAGTTACACTGTTCAGACCATCCCCATGGATTCTAGTCCATTTTCTTATGGTATGCCTAACTTCACTTCGTAGTTTTTGACTGCCATCCCAACTGCTAGCCCTAACGCTAGCTTTGGACTTGGGGGCACTACACCTCCTTACACTCCTTTCCTATTTGGTGGTTCTCATATTCCCCAAACGAATCCTAATGTAGGAAGTGTCCCTATTCTTAACCACAGGTCTAATCCTTCTATGACTGGATGAAACAACCCAGCTGGCGGACAAGTTCCGCCGTATATCCTTACCTCCTTGGTGCCGATTCCGACCAATACTTTTGGCATGATGAATCCACTTCAATCCTCCGGGTTCCCACCTGGAGGAGGTCAGTATTACACTTTGGGCACTCCCCAACTTGGATCCAATCTAGTTGGGGGCAGTTTTCATAACCCCCAGCCTGAATCTAATCCATCTGGGGGCAATTTTCACAATCCTTATCAGAACATTCCTGCTAGAGTGATGCCCAATCCACCCTATACGAATCAACCCAGAGGAGGGCCTTATAATTATGGACAGGGCTTTGGTACTTATCCGAATCCTGGATGGAATGCAGTTCCCAACACACAATATTTCTCGGGAGGATGGGGCCAGATATCGCAACCCCGTCTCCATTTTCTGGCCATGCTCAATCTTCCAGACTTGTCTAAGTTAATGAATGACCCTGTGAGTCATGATCCCCACATTGCCCCTCGTCCCCACCAAACTTCCTTCAGACATTCCAAAGTTTGAGGGTAAGAATGGAGAAGATCCTGGTGAACATGTCACTACCTTTCACCTTTGGTGCTCATGAAATTCCCTGAACCATGATTCTATTAGATTGTGAATGTTTCAACGCACTCTCATTGGAGTTTCTTCGAAATGGTACATTGAGCTACCTAGGGGGACATATGGGTCATTTAATCAGTTGGTAGTAGCCTTTCT
>JASDQU010881577.1:17007-43019 GCA_032191745.1 Picea mariana | reverse complement strand
CCAATAATCCTTTTCTCAATGCTATAATTCCAATTGAGATTGTGGTGAATATCAATTCCAAGATATTTGTATGAATTCACTTCCTCCAAGTTGTTGTTTTCATATACAAAGGTATCATAAGGGATCTTATTGGATTTAATAATCATGACCTTAGTCTTATCAGTATTAACAATCATACCCATATTGGAGAAAAAATCCTTGAGGATTCTTAGTTGGTTTTCAATATCATGGGGAATCCTTGCCATAAGAATGATATCATCATCATAAAGAAGAAGATTGATGAATATACCAGTGAGAGTAGGGCTGACACAACCTACGTTTTCCAAGCATTCTTCTAACTATCAATGTATATGCCAAAAAGGGTAGGGGACAAGGGACAACCTTGTTTGACTACGATATTGTAGTTAATCTCTTTTGACCAGCCCTCAGTGTTTTTTAAATTATCAATAATGTTCTCATACATCCTTACTGCAGCAACCCTCAAATCGAGAGGCACTTTTATCTCTTCCAACCTATTTCAAAGTTTTTTCCTAGGAACCATGTCAAAATCTTTTCTAAAGTCAACAAAACAAAAAAAAATATTGGTTTTAGTATTGAAGAACTACTCTGCAATGATCCTCAAGGTAAATATATGGTCCACAGTTGAATGATATCTCCTAAACCCGACCTGGCCTTTAGCTCTTTCACCGTGACTTTCTAGCCAAATGATAATATTCTTTTCCAAAATAATTCCATAAAGCTTGGCTAAAATTGGGCTAATCATAATGGTCCTATAATTAGAGGGAATGTTTTTATCCCCATTTTTAAAAATAGGAACAATGAGGGCTTAGGGAAACCCTGCTTGACTGCTAAATTGAAGAGTTTGTGTATGTGAGAGATAAGGATTGGCCCTCCGATTTTAAAAATTTCAGCGTGGTAGCCTTCAATGTCCTTAACTTTCCCATTTGCGAGCCGCTTAACCCCAAACTCTATGTCATCTAAAGAAAAAAATGCTTCCTTTGTAGGGAAAATAGGAATGGTATCCATGGCATTAGGGAAATCGTAAAGATTTTTAAGATAGGAATTCCAGTCCGTTAAGGGAATCCTATTATTTTCTTTAGTATTGCGTTTTAGAATTTGACTCCATAACTTCTTAGGATCCAACTTATATAGTTGTGAAAGTTTCTCTTGCCTTTTATTGATATAATGTATTTTTTTTCCTTTTTTCCTTTTAATATTATTCAACTCTCTCTCAGGTAGAATATTCTTTGAAGTTACAATATTTCAACAACTTCCTCCAAGTTGTTGTTTTCATATACGAAGTTATCATAAGTGATTTTATTGGATTTAATAATCATGACCATAGTCTTATCAATATTAACAGTTGTTGGGATCTAAAGATGTCCTAAAAACAACCTTAGTCTGACATTAATTTATCAACCGAGCATTCGTCTTCTCTTTCAAGAATTTCAACAAAGTCTATGCAGATAGTCCTAGAGGTTTAAATCGTGTATATAATTCAGTTAAAACAAATCTGAGTCTATCTAAATTACTACAATAATCAAGTTCTTCACACATTCATTAAAAACTCTGAAACTGATAACTCACTCAACAAAATTGTAATCTGATCAATAACACACCATAAATCAAAATATCAATCAATTTGATGAATTCATTTATCTAAGAAACAATAATTTAATATGTATAACCACTTAATGAATCAATCTCTCAATGGTTATTTAACCTGCTGGAAAAGAACAACAATCTACTACATATTTGAGAAGGAACAACAAATGCGAATTTAAACGAAAGGAATAACAAATGTGAATTTGATAAAAGGAACAACGTATACGAAAATGAAAGGAATCCACAAGTGATAGACTAACAACAATTGGAAATGGAATGACAATCGATAATCTTCAAATGAAACATATATTCTCTACAAATGAGCAACATAACCGATTCATAAAATAATCAACACACTCATGAATTTATCTTAATTGTTGCAAGGAAATTCAAATCACAAAACTAAAATAGAATTGATACGATTAGAAGTGAGACAGTAACTCCTTCCGACTGGGCCCATGGTCTTCAGAAGATACTGCTACTAAAAACTTAGTACCCAGGGATGATCAAAACACTTGAAGTTTTCATTAATTCCATAACTGATAAACCATTTACAATGGATTGTTGTACATAATGTCAAAAATTAAGATATCCGAATGTTTGATTAAAATCCTTATGTTCCCTCTCTATTGTTCACTATCCTCTATATATTACAATGAAATAAGTAAATTAAGCTATCTTGAGGATCGAGATATCCTTAGGATTGCTTTTACTATTTATGAAGATTACAAGATAAAGAGTTAATCTTCCTTTAAATTGTTTTGTTCCAGAATTCTTCGATCTCCAATGGCCCGTGCATCTTCATGATATTCTTAACTATCTTGAGTTAACAACAATTGTCCATTTTCTGCATAAAATCAAAACAATTCAAACCAAAATTCATAAAATATCTAATATCATTTAATAATATTTCTAAAGGACTTTTTAACCATTTTCTTTCCTAATTACTTCAAATTAATCGAAAAGTCAACAAAGAATATATCAAAAACCATAGTAACGAGGATAATATTTGTACCCTTTTCGCAACTCAACATACCCCCCAACTTACCTTTTTTCATGTCCTCATGCAACAAGAGAGTTTACATGTAAATCAGTGATACTTAAGGGAGGAGAGGTCTCTTCTCTAGGTCTTCGAAACCCATGCTTAACTTTAAGCCCTTCAAAAACATCTTCGCTTTTCTTATGAAGTTCATAATCACTCTGATAACCCTATGGAGGATACCAAATAATGGGAGGATTGTACCTGCATCCAATCCAGGAAGGCCCTTCATCCAGGATCATTCTCGCATACCTCTCTAACCTGAAGGTGGCTGCATGAAAAATTCTGACACCAAATGGTTCCCTATTCTTGACTTCATTTGAAGAGACATTCCATCTTAATTTGGCAACAGAAAGGGCTTCTTCTTTAATCTCTCTAAAACATTGTAGGCTTGAATGTACAACATGCCTATCGATAGGGGCTAAAGATTCCACATCCTTCTCCCTCTTCATGAATGTTCTATGTTGCATAATGGTATCAAAGGATTTAGGAGGTTCCCCACTAATCCATAGGTCTAGTCCATTCTCCCTTTTCATGAAAACCTTATGTTCTTTAGCCCACCTAGTTTGGTTTTTGGCAAAAGACAAGAATGCCTGAAACTGTATGTCCCTAGTGAATGGATTGGGGTTCTCTTTTCTGTTTTCTCCTAGGATGAAGTTGTGAAGGTATAGTTCACACAGAAAGTATTGTACTCCATCCTCTTGTTCTTTAAAACATGAAACAAAATTAGAAACAATGGTGAACTCAGAAGGTGTGCCTGCCTTAATAGATTTTACTTCTAGTAACAAATAACGTTCTAATAAAACCAGGGCATAATTAGTAGCAGGGGCCCTGTAAGCTAAAATATCAGAATAAATAGAGAAAAATTCTTTGATTTGCTCCGAAGATCCATCGATATGGCCATGTACCTTCTTCATCTTTTCTTTATATTTGTTGAGCTCAACAAAGGTCTCATTCTCAGTTGTTGACATGGCTTGAATTTTTCTGACAACTTTTTGATGTTCTGACACTGTGACCATTTCACTTCTTCATTCAGTTAAGGTTTGTTGGGATTGTTCTAGTTCTACTTTCAACCTTTTAATAATGGCATCCTGTTCATGGGAGTGAAATACTTCTTCAATCTGAATAGTTGTTTCTATCATTGTTGGAGCCTTTGTCTGAGTTTCTATTTCAACTGTTTCCAAAAGAGCATGCAATTCTGTTTGTGTTCCAAAAAAAATGGTGTGAATTGTCCTTCTGGGAAGTGGATTTCTTCCCTGTACTCTAGCCCTCTTAGATTTCTTCTTCTTATGGGATTTTTCATCTTGTTCCAACTGCTCCCTAAGTTGTCTAATTGTTTCTTTCAATCTGCCAACTTTTTGTTTTAATACTTTTATTTTTTTAACCCTTTTTCTCAATATCTTGTTTTCATGTTTTAATTTTTTGACTCTGTTATTTCCTTTTCCTTTTGTTTCTTCCTGTCTATGGGGAATTTCAAGGTCTTCCCCACCTTAATCAACTGGTAACTTTTTCCCTATATCTTCTGGGTGCTCTGGTTGTTCTAAATGATCGTTCTCATCAAACTAGGGTTTTGGTTGTTCTGTTCCTTTAGGAGATGGCATCTCCATATCATGAAGATCAAAGATAGGGTTTGACTGAAAAGAAGTTGGAGCTTGGGGTTCTCCAAACCTGTCTATATTTTCAGTAAGTGATATCCCTAAAATTCCAAATACTTGGGCCATCTCTTCTTCATAACTTCTGAAGAAATCATCCTGTTGTTCTACAGGGGTTTCATGTGATGGATGTTCTGTCTGTACATTTTCCTGAATGCTTTCAGGGTGTATTGTCTTTTTACCCCTTCTTCTTTTCACAATGGAGGTTTTAGGAACACAATTTTTTCTCTGTCTCTTCTTCTTTGATGTTCCTTCATGTATGCTCTAATTTTCTTTCAACTGAATGGGGTCTGCTTCCATTTCAGGTTGGGGTATTGGAATTTTAATTTGGGCATATCTCCTTCTGCCTGGGTTGCCTCAATTCCCCGTGCAGGAATTTCATGGTGGACTTCAGGTTGCTCAATTTGTAGGGGCATATCGGGCTCAATTAAGTATCCCCAAGTTATTTGTGTATGGTTTAAGACCCCGTTTACTATCAATTTTACTAACCCATGGTGACTAATTACATTGGCAGGGTCTTTGTCCTTCTGGGTCCTTCCAGTGACTTCATGGAACATGGTATTAAAAAATAATGGTAATTTATCACTGGCCTTTGTTTTAGTGCTGCCAGTAGCTTGAGGTGTCGAGGTATAACCACATCATATAGACCATCACATGTGATATATCTTTGTATCACGCATTCTATCTCCCTCCATGGTTCACTGAGAGAAGAAGGGTTGAGGCCTTTCCCCTTTTTGTCGAATTCTTCTTTTGGTTCTACAAAGGACTCCACAGCCTCCTTGAGTGTTGTGTATTTACCAGTCCATTGTGTTCCTTCATTTGGGAGGCTTGTTGCCTCAGCTATAATTGCATCAGTAACCAGTATTTGTATGCCTCGAATTACTAAGACTCTTCCCTGTAAGTTTTGGAAAAATTCTAGTGCGACATTTACATCGAATCCTAACAGTTTGTTAAAGTATTGCGTCCATCCCAGACGGTGTAAAATTCCCTTGCTTGGTCGATTACTTACAAAAATGTGGGCTCATGGCAAATTCTTTGGCCGCCCATGTATTCTATGAACAAGTCAGCACAACTATCATTCCCAACTGCAAACTTAGTTAGACCAGCCTGTGAGAAAATATTACTAAAAATGGTAAAAATTACAGAACAACAATGGTATATAGAAATACAAATTTTCCCATTAATTGTAATCATTATGGTCTATCGATAAACAAGCAAAATATCTGCCCCTTGATAAATGAAAAGTTTGACCTCGACCATTTTTATGTGTGAGTGTAATGATGCCGGTCAATCAAGTGAGGGATAATTATTATGCCTCTGCCGCTGGGACAACGACCATAAATAACTTTCAAAGAACTTTAATGTTAATCATGAAAAATAATCACACCTTTTGTGGGAGGTACAAGTTCAAATACCAATGTTAAAATATGTTTAAAGAAGAACATTTCCAGTAGTTTAAATTTGTTCACGTTTTATAAATATTCCATGTGCCATAACTTTGTTACTTTCCCTTGTGTTGAATATAACCAGAATGATAGGCTCTTTTTTAAGAAAGGAAGTCTAGGAACACAAAAAAAACTTAGCGTATAAAAAATAAACTTCCATACCACAAGCAGAGCCACTGCTGCCAGCATGCATCCATAACCTCGACAGGGTTGCGTTTTAACCCATAGATGAGCCAATATCCTTAATAAATAGTTTGAATCGTCTTTTCCCAAAAAGGCCACTATCCTGGTTTGGTAGCTAGATAACGACAATTCCACTCACTAGATCGTAACCTAAGTGAACAAGCCGACTCGTGATGAGACCTCTTGTCCTTTGACCTTAAATGTCAAAGGCCATTGCCCTGGTGTGGCAGCCATAGTGGGAATGTCACTTATGTTAATCTCTTATGATCGTGGCAGGTTGGCTCATGATGAGACCCCCTATTCTTTTTGGGAGAAGGTTATTTTCTTTATTTATATTTATTATTATTTCCCTTTTTTTTTTAGGATTTATTAAGGGAGGCTCATCTACTCCTTAAGAGTGTGGGATGGCATAAGAAGTGTAAGAATGCAAATTAAAAATCTGCCTTAGACTCCTTATTATGATGTGAAGGAAAATTATCATTCAAGTATATGTATATATAGAGGGGAAATAAACAAATTATGGTGGTTAAGGATTATGAACAATATTAAGACAATTCGGAAAAATCACTCCATGAACAATTTGATAAGGTATGCTAGATATTCCTCAAAAAGAAAATGATAGATCGTTACCATGATGATTAGAAGTAATGCTGTTGAAAATTAGTTAGTGAAGTTAGTACCCAAAGGAGTGGATAAACGTATCAGAAGGACGTGTTGTTGGTGAAAATTTTTTTATTTCAAAGGAAAGGAACAACAATAGGAACAACTGCAAAAAGGAACAAAACCTATTTCTTTCAAATGAACATTGCTACCCGAAAAAAAGGAACAAAAATCACGACAAAGGGAACGACAAATATTACATTCGAATGAACGATATGACTCGCAAAAAAGGGAATGACATTTGTTACGTTCAAATGAATGACATTACCTGCAAAGGGAACAACAATCACAACAAAGGGAACAATAGTTGTTATGTTCAAATGAATGACACTACCCGCAAAGGGAAAAACAATTGCAACAAAGGGAACAACAGTTGTTACTTTCAAATGAATGACACTACCCGCAAAGGGAACATCAGCTCTTACGCTCAAATGAACGACACTACCTGCAAAGGGAACAAAAATCACAACAAAGGGAATGACAATTGTTATGTTCGAATTAAAGGCAATGATGATGTTAAAATTTCAACCATCTAAATAAGTAATTGTATACTTTCCACAGACATTTTTGTTTTAGCAAATCTAGGATTGATTATTCATCAACTAAATTCATTTAATTTTTATGGGTAGGTTTATTCAATGATTGAAGTATTGGATGGTTTGTTAGTGTCATGCATTCATTTTCTATTTACTACAGTTGTGCATTCTTTTAGTGCAATCACCCTATTAGCACCATGATTTTCATGGCTAAGGTTAGAGGTTTGCAACATTTTGCAAAGTCATGCTTGTTAGCACCCATGTTGTTTTTATGCTTGGAATCATCTAACATCTCCAAGGGCCAGTTTCAAAAGGAATCTTATAATTTATTTATTCCCATTTCAATTTGCAACTGCGCACTACAAAATTCACTGCGCGCTGCAAAATTCACTGTGCACTGCAAAATTCACTTCACACCGTGTGGAGAATGTCGTCGCCCAGAGGATGATTTCGCTGATAGGATGTTGTTGTGCAAAGAAGGTTGTCGCACATAGGATGTTTTCGTGTAGTGGATTTCGTCACGCATAGGATGCTATCGTGCAGTGGATTTTCCTGTGCACAGGCTACAGGTCGCACTACGCAAATTACTAGTTTAGTGGTCAACTTCAAGATCAATTTATGACCAATTGGAGAGGAATTTTTAAATGCCCCTAGAGTTTTTTGTTGAGAACAAACTAAATAATAAAAAACTCTCTCAAATTTGTAAAATGTGTCACGGATTGGGATATTAAAAGGAATCTTTGAGCCCTAGTTTTCAGTTTTCGTGATTTCTTGTCCGTGACATGTTTTTGTGACACAAATTATGGCCAGATAGAGATTAATTTCAAGAAAAAGAGAGAGTTTTTTCTTTATAATGATATTAAATACAAAAACCTCTCTGATTTTCTAAAAATAGGTTATTATCAATGAGATATGATGTCATATTTAATGCCTATTTTACCAGTTTGTTGTGCATTCTGCTGCGTTTTTGCTATAGGTTATTGTTGCACAACAAACTTGTTGTGCAAGGGTGACAAAGTGTCCATAAGTGAAAATATCACAACAATAGGGATGAATTTTTATCATGATCGATGATTGTAAAGAATATCTCGGTTACGATTATGATTTGGAAAAGTCGAGTTTTCTATTTTTTAGTGAATCCGTTGAAGTTATTATTCTCTTTCAAAGAAAACAGATCCATGATTCCAGGAGAGAGTAGTCGACCCTAACAACCAAGGGTGACATTATATTTCTATATATGGGGATCATTTTTATGTAAACAGGGTTGGTTGGCAATTTTGAGAAAACGACTGTTGTTGTATGTAATCTGAGTTTTTGAACGAAATTTAATGCAAAGGTCCTGTGATTCGATGAAAATATTCTAGTTGTGATAGTCAGATGTATTGTGTCTCTTTATTTGCGTATGTGTTTCCTGTTACCTTTTATTTCATATCTCATACTTTCTATTTCAGAACGAATTTTTGAACCTGTGGATTCATTATACAACGTCTCTTGTTCACGCCACTTAGACAAAACGTTTTCCTCTCAATCTAACTCTGAATTCATCCACAATGGCACTCTTGAGTTACTTCCTATGTTTTTCTTCCGCCACACTTTACGGTTTACACTAAAGGATGTTTCTCTCCTAGCCTTCTCCTCTCGAATCTAGTCACTGACTCATTTGTTACGTCTCTTCCTCAGATCGACCCCATAGCCCAAGTTTTACTTTTCTGCCCCAATATAACCAGAACCCATTTTACCATAGGTGTTAAATCTAGCCATTGTTTTCAAAGTCATAAACTACATGGGGACCATGCCATTTTTGAGAGACCCCTCTCCAGATATGAAAGGATAGTTTCGGGTCTCAAAGTTGGTTGAAAAAGTTACCTTCATCATTTGTTTATCAGCCAAAAAGATTTATGGAGTGCTAACATTCTGGCGATGTTGTCGGGGATGGAATTGAATGAATTTTCCCTGGGAAGAATGACATTGTTTTAGTTCTAAGGTCTGAGAGCAGTAGACACTTAGGCACATATTGGTTGTATTTCTACTCTGGTGACTCCACACATCATAAAATTAGTTTGAAGGTGATTCCACTGGCAGAAGAATCCAGAGATGAAGTTTTCATGGTGACTCCAATCAAGTTTAAAATTTGATTCAAAGACTCCACTAGAGAATGAGACCCTTTCACAGATATATGGAAGAGAAGTATGGAAAAATCAGGTACTCAGGCTTACGTTTAGTTCAAGAAGTACTTTTTTGTTTTATCAATATCTTATTTTCCTTTCCTGAGTTTTTCAAAAGAATATTTCTTCACTTACTGCGTTCAAATTAATGCCAAAGATATACCCTTATATATCCTTCATTACAAACTGTAGGTATACCTCCTTCTTCTTGTACAACTGATATTCACCAAGCTCCTTCCTCTGAGCCATATGATGTTCATGATCATTCTTGTGAGATTAATGAAACCAAAGATGAGCTTGTACCTTCTGTTCTTAATCCTACACCCTCCAAGATTCAAGAAAGATATAGTCCTCTTAAACTTCTTTCCATCCTTCATGACTTTCCTCTGAAACATTATAATTATCTTTCTAGGTTCGATGGAGAGCTTGATGGACAATCAACTGAAAAACATATTCAGGTCTTTGAGCATTTTATAGACCTTTTTGATATTGAACATGATGATGTGTATATGAGGGACTTTTTTCAGTCCTTACAAGGAGATGCCAAAGCATGGTTCAGACATTTGCAGCCTCAGTCGATTAGCTCGTGGGATGAATTGAGGGAATCTTTTCGTAGATTTTGGGGTGACAGAAAGTCATGGGATATACTCCTTTCAGAGTTTTATGCCATGAGAAGATTGAAATATGAAACCATCTCAAATTTAAGTAGGGGGTTTTCTAGTCTTTATTATAAACTACCTAAAGAAGTCCAACCTCCTGAAGTTGCTTCCATGCTCCATTATGTAACGACCTTTCAATCAGACTTATCTTTTCTTTTGATGGAGAGGAAGTCTATGTCTTTGCAGCAGATGTTCAACAATGCTCGGGAAGTTGCAGACAACATTCAAGCATGTAACGAGTTGCAAAATCAGATTTTGGATGAGAAATTGAAAGTTGTGGAACCAGAGACCGTGCATAATATGCAGGGGGCTAATTGTGTCATAAGTTTTCCTGAAGGATGTCATGAGGACGTGTTTGCAATGAATGATGATCAACTTGAATAACAAGCTACTCTCCCGAATTGATTTGATATTTATTTAAATTTAGATCCATGCCATCATGAGCTAGAAACCGATTGTTTTATGTATACATTTGTGGATGGCCATGAATGTGAATTTGCAGATCAACTTGCAGAAGAAAAAGTTGTTGCCTCAATTTTCAAGTTTTATGACATTACAAAGGTTTTTGGTGAACCCAGGTATGATGGGTACAATGATTCTTATGAGGTTGACTCTTCAGAACAAGCAGTTTCACTTTCTGAATTTGAAAATGATTGTTTTTAGCAACCCAAAGAAATCGAAAAATGTGCATATGACAACAGTGAAGAAAACGAAGAAAGTTTTGAATTAGAGGAAAGAACTTTGCCATTGTGTTTTTCATCTTTCAAATTGCTGAAGAAAAATGTTTATAATGTTTCAAATCAGAAATCCTCCAGGCATGATGTTGAATGTGAAGAAAGAAATGGACTTGGCAATTAAAGTTATCTTCCATTATGCTTTTCTTCCTTTGAATTGTTAAAACAAAATCATGAGATAACATAGGAAGCAATGAAGTATGATTGCATTCACAGTGACATTGCTCTACATGAGAAAATTGTTATCAGTGAAGAGGACCAAAAACATTCTCATACCTTTAATGACCCTATTGTTGATTACGTGGAAGGGTATTTCAGTTCAGATTTGCAGCCTGTGATCAATTATCATCTTGGAAATAAATATGATGGTCAATCAACGTCAGTGTTAGATGTGGATTACTTGCCACTAGGGGTTTCATTTCAGCCAACACCGTCTTCTTATTCAGAAGATGGTTATTTCTAGCAATCTCAACATACTTTTCAGCCTTTTTGTGGTAATCAACAGGTTGAATTACATGAAAACAAGGATGCAGTGGAAGGGGTGAAACATGATTGTTGTTTTATGCACGTTCTGGAGGATCCATTTGCAGTTTTTTTGGAGGCAGCAAACAATCTCAATGTTTTTGAATTTTTGAGATTTGAATTTATAGATAAATTTTTGAATGACTTATCAGTAAACAGGCTTTGGAGCAAGCATGTGAAAAGAAAGAAAAAAGTATATAAAGTGGTTGCATGGTTGCATTGAAATTTTTATTTCACTTGATTGACATTTTTTTCAGCAGATAGGGTAGGAAGGAGTGTGAATAAGCTCGGTACTATGAGCATTTCTTTTAGCAATCTACAGTTTCCATTTTCAGCTTAGTTTTAGATTTTAGTTTGGAGCATATACATTTTTGGGTTTTCAGCAGATGCAGGTTACAAGTTACAGTTGGAAAGTTGAGTTTGGGAGAATCCCAATGGATTGGCACCTGGTCTACTGTTCTTTGCTACGTCACAGGGAGGATAGCATCCCAGTTGGAGCTAGTTGTTAGCACCATGATTTTCATGGCTAAGGTTAGAGGTTTGTCAACAATTTGAAAAGTCATGCCTGTTAGAACCCATGTTGTTTTTATGCTTGGAATAATCTAACATCTCCAAGGGCTAGTTTCAAAAGGAAGCTTATCATTTACTTATTCCCAGTTCAATTTGCAACTGCATGCTACAAAATTCACTACGCACTGTAAAATTCTCTGCGCACATCATGGAGAATGTTGTCGCGCAGAGGATGTTGTCGCGCCTAGGATGTTGTCATGCAAATAAGGTTGTTGTGCATAGGATGTTTTCAAACAGTGGATTTCATAGCACAATGGGCTGTCACGCAGTGGATTTTCCTGCGCACGGGCTACAGGTCGCACTGTGCAAATTACTGGTTTAGTGGTAAACTTCAAGATCAATTTATGACCAACTGGAGAGGAATTTTGAAAATTCCCGAGAGGTTTTTGTTGAGAACAAACCAAATAATAAAAACCTCTCTCAGATTTGTAAAATGTGTCATGGATTGGGAGATTCGATGAAATATTTGAGCCCTAGTTTTAAATTTTCGTGATTCCTGTCCGAGACATGTTTTTGCGACATGAATTCTGGCTAGATGGAGATGAATTTCAAGAAAAAAAGAGATTTTTTTCTTTATAACGATTATAAATAAAAAAAACCTATCTTAGTTTCTAAAAATAGTTTTTTATCAGTGAGATACGATGTCATATTTAACGCCTATTTTACCAGTTTGTTGCGCATTCCACTGCGTTTTTGCTATAGGTTACTGTTGCGTAGAAGACTTGCTGGGTAGGGTTGACAGAGTGTCCAAAAGTGAAAATGATGACTTATCACAACAATAGGGATGAATTTTTATCATGATCAATGATTGTAAATAATATCTTGGTTATGATTATGATTTGGAAAATTCAAGTTTTCTATTTTTTAGTGAATCCGTTGAAGTTATTGTTCCCTTTCAAAGAAAATGGATCCATGATTCCAGGAGAGAGTAGCTCAACCCTAATATCCAAGGCTGACATTATATTTCTATATATGGGGATCATTTTTATGTAAACACGGTTGGTTGGCAATTTTGAGAAAACGACTGCTATTGTACGTAATCTGAGTTTTTGACCGAAATTTAATGCAAAGGTCCTGTGATTTGATGAAAAGATTCTAGTTGTGGTAGTCAGATGTATTGTGTCTCTTTTTTTGCGTATGTGTTTCCTGTTACCTTTTTTTTCATATCTCATACTGTCTATTTCAGAACAAATTTTCAAACCCGTGGATTCACTGTACAATGCCCCTTGTTTGCGCCGCTTAGACAAAACGTTTTCCTTTCAAGCTAACTCTGAATTCGTCCACAACGACGCTCTTGAGTTACTTCCTGTGTTTTTCTCCCGCCAAACTTTACAGTTTACACTGAAGGTTGTTGCTTGCCTAACCTTCTCCTCTCGAATCCAGTCACTAATTCATTTTCTCCGTCTCTTCCTCACATCGACCCCATAGCCCAAGTTTTACTTTTCTGCGCCAATATAACCAAAACCCATTTTACCATAGGTGTTAAATCTAACCAGTTTTCAAAGTCATATCCTGCGTGGGGACCGCGCCATTTCTGAGACATCCCTCTCCATATATGAAAGGCTAGTTTCGGGTATCAAAGTTGGTTGAAAAAGTTACCTTCGTCATCTGTTTATCAGCTGAACAGATTTACAGAGTGCTAACATGCCCGACTTTTTGCTGCGGAACATGACATATTCATCTCCTGTGTAAAACAAGGTTTACATCCGATGGATTATTCAAATTGAGACAGGAGAAATTTGAAGTTTGAATAAGGAATAGAAAACAATGCTAATTTTATTCATTACAGTCATCTTTTCTAGTTTTTATTCTCCAAATATCTTTATAGTGACTTTCCTAGAAAGTAAAAACCTAAAAACTCAATCAAATATTTAAAGATAACTATATATAATATGTACAGTATAGGAATGAAAAAAAATTCATGGAACTGAAGCTGCTGCGATACCTTCCCAGCTAGCTAAAATATGAACAGTAGGATCATTACTTACTTCTTGGAAAAAAGACTCTTTTGAAAGCGGTTGATGGTAGAGTCATAGTCGATGTCCATTTACCAGAAAAGGAGAACCAGACCCGTCGATGGTAACTAAAGTGGTAGTTCCATTATCATGAACTTTATTGATTTCATACGGTCCAAGCCACCTTGTCTGCAATTTCCAAGGAAAATCCTGAAATTTGGAATCATAGAGAAGCGCCCAATCACCTTTCTGGAAGGATTTCTTCTTGATATGCTTATCGTGGCAGTTATCTCTTTGTTGTTGAATAACAATTTTTCACTGAAGGGAGAACAAGCATGCTTCATCTAACTCATTGAGCTACTATAAGCGTCGTGTGTGTGCCTCTGTAAGATCCAGTCCAATTTCCTAGGCCATTCTTAGAGTCTTGATCTCAAATTCAATTGGAAAGATAAGTTATTTGCCAAAGACTAGGTGATAAGGAGAGTAGCCAGTAATGTTATGCCATGTTGTGTGATAGGCCCATAAGGCATTTGGAATCTCGGCTTCCCAATTTTGATGGTTTTTTGAAACGATTTTTTTTCAAGATCACCTCTAAGACTTTATTGGTACTTTCCACTTGTTTGTTTGCTTGTGGGTGGTATAGGGAGGTAACTTTGTTTTTAATGTGATAATTGCACAGAGTGGTCCAGATTATATGTGTTGTAAATTGAGACCCTTCGTTAGTGATTACTTCCCTGGGTAATCCATAGCATACAAATATTTCAAAGAGAAACTTAATGATTTCTTCCTCAGTTGTGTTTGGCAAGGATACTGCTTCTACCCACTTGGTCATATAGTCTGTTTCAACTAGTATATAAGCTTTATGGTTTGATTTTTGGTTGAAGGGGACAAAAAAATCCAGTTCCCATCTCTCGAAAGGTTCCACCACCACTTGTTCTTGTAGGGGAATTTCATCAGTTTGGTCTAGTCTTCCCATCCTCTGACAGTTGTCGCGGGTCTGTACATACTTATTTGCATATTTGAATATTGAGGGCCAATAGTAGCCCATATGTGAAACCTTATTCCCAGTTTAGCGGTCTGCAAAATGTCCGTCACAGGGCTCATCATGACCTGCCTTCAAGACATCATAAATTTCATCATCTTTGACACATCTTTGGATCTGAAGATCAGACCCTATGTGGAAAATATATCCACCAATCTAGGTGAGCTATGCACTGTGCTAAATGATTAGTTTTCTTTCTCTTGATGACAGGTGTGCTGGTAGTTTCCCAGCTACCAGAAAATTCACCACATCCGCGTACCAAGGGGTCTTAATAGTCACAACGAATAGGTGTTTGTCTGGAAATTGCTCTTCAACTGTCAAAGAATTATCTGTTTTAGGTACACGAGACAAGAAATCTGCGACAATATTCTCTCTTCCCAGACGATCCTTAATGATGATGTTGAATTCCTACAATAGAAACCATCGAGTAACCCATCCATTAGTAATTGGTTTGTTAGCTACATATTTGATAACATAATGATCAATATACAGAACAACTGGATAACCGGTTATATAGTGGCGAAATTTATTAATAACATGTATAACGACTAAAAATTATTTTTCTGTTACTGTGTAATTTAATTCGGCAGGAGTACTATTTTTGCTAATAAAATCAATATCATAAGATTTATTGTCTTCTTCCTGTCCAAGGACAGTGCCTATGGTGATATACAATGCATCTGAAGAGATGTGAAATGGTAATCTCTAGTTTGGTCCTCTCAGCACCGGTGTTGTTGAAACCAACCTTTTGAGCTCTGCAAATGAAACATCGCACTTATCAGACCACTGCAATTCCACATTACCAGTTAAAGCATGTAAGGGTGCAACTATCCTTGAAATTGTTTCTATGAATCTGCGATAATATCCTGTACAACCAAGGAAACTACGCACCTCTATTTGTGTACGAGGTGTAGGCAGATTAAGGATTACCTCTATTTTTGTTGGGTCTACCTTGATTCCATCTGCAGAAACATAGTGTCCTAGTACCACACCTTCAATCATCATCATATGAAATTTCTCATGACTCAAACAAAGCCTGGTAGAAATGCATCATTCCAGTACCTTCTCTAGATTGCTTAGATCTTGATCAAAGTTAGTGCCATAAGGGGTAAAATCGTCCATGTAAACTTCAAGTCCTTTATTAATTAAATCAGAAAATATGATCAAAATAGCTCTCTGGAATGTAGCTGAAGCATTACATAATCCAAATGACAATACTTGATATGTGAAGGTACCCCAGGGACATGTAAATGTAGTTTTATCTTGTTCTTTTAGAGCAACCGGAATCTGATTATAACCGTTGAATCCATCTAGGAAGGAAAAAAACCGCTTCCCTACTAAAGTGTCAAGGACGTGATCAATAAAAGGTAAGGGAAAGTGGTCCTTCTTGGTATATTTATTGAGTTATCTGTATTCTACAAAAATTCACCACTTCCCATTATTTTTAGGGAGGATTACTAGTAGAGAGACCCATCGACTATCTGAAATAGGATATATGAAATCTACATCCAACAGTTTCTATAATTCTTCTTTAACAACGTCCCTTAGATGAGGATTCGATCTTTGTTGGGGTTTTCAGATGGGTCAAGCATATTTTTCAATATAGATATGATGTGTACATAGTTGGGTATCAATGCCCTTCATGTCAGGATACTCCCAAGCAAATCCTGCTGATATTTAGATAGAATCTGAATTAATTTTTTCTATTGTTTCTCATTCAAATTGGCATTAATATTCAGAAATATTCCTGGTGCAATTTTAACTGAAATGATGTTATGGACAACAATAGTGGGAATTTGTTGCTCCATGAATTCTTCCAAAGGATCTCCCTGTGCTTCATTATCTAAAACAACTTTTACCATTTGACATGTTGGGTTTCTTACCACAGTTGGGATGTTAATGAAGTTGTTGATCACATAATATTATAGTTGATTTTTGAGCCCAAGAGCTTCTTCCAGTGTGAGAGGAGATCGTAGGTTTTCTTCTAGATATCTAGGTGGTTGCAACTATTGATGTAAGACAAACAGACTTGGTTTAGCTGGAGGATACATGATAAGGTTCTTTATAACACTTCCCATCGCAATTGCCATCTTGCATGTGCGACATCCATTGTATGCATCTATTGTTGCTAGCCACGGTCATCCCAATATCAATGGGTGTCCATTGAGTCTACTTCTTGGGTTGATAACTAGAAAATCAGTTGGGTATTCCCAAGAGTCGACTGAAATTGCTATGTCTTGTAATGTGCCGAATGGTTTAACCTCTGATCTATCAACTAGTTGAGGTGATAACCAGGATATTATAGGTCTCAATGGTTAGAATATTGATGGCTATCCCCAAATCCACCAATGTATTTGGAAAAAATCAACCCTGTATCCAAACCGTTACCACGGGATTCCCTGGGTCCATGTACTTGATTGGATCATGCTTTCCTATAATAAGATCGGACAAAGTTCCTACCACATGAACAATTGATGGATTCTTAGTTTTCTGTATGGGCTTCTTCCCACATAATTCTTTAATTGTTTTTGCATAAATAGCAATATCTTGCAAAGCCTGTAGGAGTGGAATTTTAACACATAGATCCTTTAGTTCCCTGACAATATCAAAGTTAGGATATACAACTAGTTTTTCTATCATTAGCCTCTCAAGAAACAGGGAAGGAGAAATTACGTCTTCATCAGGATTATGTTGCTCAACTGTGTTTTCCCCCTGTTTTGTTTCTTTTTTTATGACCATAGTCGATGGTTTTATTGTTGGTTGTATATCATTCTCATTCTCCTATTATTGATGAACATTGATTTCCTTAGGAGAAATTACATGCCCTGATCTCAACTGAAGTTCGTTGCACCTGACAGAGTTTGTTCCACCTTCTAAATTTTCAAGAATTTCCACAAGCTGGACTGGTTTGTTGTTACTATTCGGGTTGGGTTGAGTTGGTAGTTGAGGGTGCATTTGAGGTTGATGATTTTGGGGTAATTGAAGTGGAGCTTGTAAAGTGGGCTAAGCTTGAGGAGCCATTCCCATGGGTTGATTGGTCAGTCCCATGGGGCACTACCAGTTTTGAGTCCAATTGGGGGCTTGGGCAGCTGTGCTAGTCCACTGTGAAGGATATGGGTTATTATTTGAATTTTGTCAAAATAGTGTAAGGTATTGTAGGTTAGGCCAAGTAAGATTAGCAACTGGTTGATTTGGCTAGGGTGCAGTAGGATATTGTTGGGACTACCAGGTGGGGTTAGAAAATCGTTGCCCCTGCCATGCGTTTCTAGAATTATGTTGTTGATCATACTGCCCAGAAAAGAAAGAAGAAGGATCATGTATCATACCCGGGGGTAGAGCTTTCCACTGGCGACGTTGAGCCATCAGATATGTTGGTTATGTTTCCTCTTCTGCTTCTTTAAAGACAATGTTTAGTCCTGGGAGTGATGGGAATTTCTTTGTCGTATGGTCTTTGGCATATATGGCGCAAGTCCGAACCACATCCAAGGGACACTCCCTCGAATCATGTTTCCTTCTTCATCATGGACAAGATATGACCAACGATTGTTCTGCTTCTACTTGTTTCTGTTTAACCTGTAGAACATCCAATTATGTAGTCAGAGTACCCAAAATGTCTGTTTTAAAATTTTCTAAAAGATTACCAATTTCTGCTCGGGTGACACTCCCGCTAGTAATGTTACTACTTTTGGTGATGGGAGCCCGTATTCCCGATCTGGTTCATGTACTCCCGCGTGAACACCTGATGCACAATTGGACAATGTCATCATATGTTTCTTGATGAATATCACCTTTTCCCATTAAATTTAATGTTTCTACCCATTCATCCTTCATACCTTTTATTAGAGTGGCTTTAAGTACCTCACCTGGTAGTGTACCGTAAGGTGATCTCTGCAGGTTATATTGAAATATTTCAACATATTCTTCTATGTTTCATTTTATTTTGCAATCATTTTAAATATTTCATCTTTTAAATCCCCGGTTCTATAGTAGTATTGATATTTTGTAAGGAAGGCTTGTTTCATTTCATCCCATGAATTTATAGTTCCTCCCCTTAGTCCCATAAACCATCGTAAGGATGCTCCTTTCAAAGTGGAAGGAAATATCTTTAGTTTATGGGGTTCAGAGGTATAGTCATAACCTCTACACAGGACATCAAACTCGAATAAGAACGTGTTAGGGTCCTCTGAGATCAATCCATTTAAGGTTGGAAGATTCTATAGTGGAATGGATTTCATTGGGGCATTAGAAACCAGATCAACTATAGGATATTCCAAAGTGGAAGTCTGGGTTTGCGATTTATTTTGTTGTTCCATTTGGTCAAAAATGTGTCAATAACCTTCAGGGATTTCTTGGTCTAGGTGTTCTATTCGGGGTGGTTGATTACTTGGTCCCTCAGGAGATTTAATCGTGCTACCTATATATGGGATTCCAGGTGTCCCTTCTCATATCAAAATCACATGAGATCTAGGTTCATGTGGTGGTGGGTTTTCCTCAACAATTCCACTAGTATCCCCTTCTCCTTCTTTCAAATTACAAGAATTTCCCTCGTCTAAAGGACTAAAAAGTGGAGTATGTGTATTTTGGAAACTTTGTCCAGTCCCTTCAGTTCTGTTATGAACCTTAGCATGAGCTACAATTGGTGAATTTGCTACTTGAGGGATTCGGGTAGAACCTTTTCGAGGTCCAACCGAGGCTTGAGATTCAACTTTTCAGATAATTTCGTTTATAAAAGTGCTCCTTCCAGTGGGCATCGGGCCCTGGGATTTTGTAGTTTTTGGTGGGGATTTTAATTTTTCAGGTTATTTCTTCTTAGTCATACACACAGACACAAATTCTATGCACCTATATAACCTCTATGCATCAACTGAAGGTAGGTGTTGGCACAAGCATTTTACTTGTTGCCTACATAGGTTCTTACCTTCCATTTTCAATACCTCATCCTCCAGAGACACAACCTATGCTATCTTTGACATTCTCCCCGACAATGACGCCAAAATGTTGGGCTTTAAAGATGTCCTAAAAACAACCTTAGTCTGACATTAATTTATCAACTGAGGATTCGTCTTCTCTTTCAAGAATGTCAACAAAGTCTATGCAGATAGTCGTAGAGGTTTAAATCGTGTAGATAATTTAGTTAAAGAAAATCCAAGTCTATCTAAATTACTGCAATAATCAAGTTCTTCACGCATTCATTAAAAACTATGAAACTGATAACTCACTCAACAAAATTGTAATCTGATCAATAACACACCATAAATAAAAAAATCAATCAATTTGTTGAATCATCTATCTAATAAACAATAATTTAATCTGTATAACCACTTAATGAATCAATCTCTCAATGATTATTTAACCTGCTGGAAAAGAACAACAATCTACTGCATATTTAAGAAGGAATAGAAAATGTGAATTTAAACGAAAGGAACAACAAATGTGAATTTGAGAAAAGGAACAATGTATGCGAAAATGAAAGGAATCCACAAGCGATATACTAACAACAATTGGAAATGGAACGACAATTGATAATCTTCAAATGAAACATCTATTCTCTGCAAATGAACAACATAACCAATTCATAAAAGAATCAACACACTCATGAATTTATCTTAACTGTTGTAAGGAAATTCAAATAACATAACTAAAACATAATTGATACAATTATAGGTGAGACAGTAACTCCTTCCAACTGGGCCCACGGTCTTCAGAAGATACTGCTACTAAAAAATCAGTACGCAGGGATGATCAAAACACTTGAAGTTTTCATTAATTCCATAACTGATAAACCATTTACAATGGATTGTTGTACATAATGTCAACAATTAAGAGATCCTATTTTTTTGTTAAAATCCTTTTGTTCCCTCTCTATTGTTCATTATCCTCTATATATTACATTGAAATAAGTAAATTAAGTTATCCTGAGGATCGAGAGATCCTCAAGATTGCTTTTAATATTTATGAAGATTATAAGATAAAGAGTAAATATTCCTTTAAACTATTTTGTGCCTGATTTCGTCGATCTCCAATGGCCGGTGCATCTTCATTATCTTCTTAACTATCTTGAGTTAACAACAATTGTCCATTTTCTACATAAAATCGAAACAATTCAAACCAAAATTCAGAAAATATCTAATATCATTCAATAATATTTCAAAAATACTTTTTAACCATTTTCTTTCCTAATTACTTCAAATTAATCGAAAATTCAACAACGAATATATCACAAACCATAGTAATGAGGAGAATATTTGTACATTTTTCTCAACTCAACAACAATCATACCGATATTGTAGCAAAAATACTTGAGGATTCTTAGTTGGTTTTGAAGATCATGGGGACTCCTTTCCATAAGAACGATATCATCAACATAAAGAAGAAGATTGATGACTACACCAATGAGAGTAGGGCCAACACAACCTGCTTTTTCCAAACAATTTTCTAACTTGTCAATATATATGCCAAAAAGGGTAGGGAACAAGGGAAAACCTTGTTTGACTCCAATATTGTAGTTAATATCTTTCGAATAGCCCTCAGTGTTTTTAAACTTAGCAATAACATCCTCATACATCCTTATTGCAACAACCCTCAACTTGAGAGGCACTTTTATCTCTTCCAACCTATTCCAAAAGTTTTTCCTAGGAACCATGTCAAAAGATTTTCTAAAGTCAACAAAACAACAAAAACGATTGGTTTTAGTATTGTGGAACTCCTCTGCAATGATCCTAAAGGTAACAATATGGTCCATAGTTGAATGATATCTTCTAAACCCGGCCTGTCCTTTAGCTCTTTTACCATGAATTTCTAGCCAAAGGCTATTCTTTTTTTCCAAAAGAATTCCATAAATCTTGGCTAAAATCAGTCTAATCATAATGGTCCTATAATTAAAGGGAATGATTCTATCCTCATTTTTAAAAATAGGAACAATGAGGCTTTGCATCCAGGGTTTAGGGAATCCCTACTTGACTACTAAATTGAAGAATTTGTGTATGTGAGGGATAAGGATATGCCCTCTAATTTAAATTTTTTTATCTTGGTAACCTTCAATGTCCTTATCTTTCCCATTTGCAAGTCGTTTATCCCCGAACTCTATGTCATCTAAAGAAAAAACAGTATCCTCTATAGGGATAATAGGAATGGTGTCCATGGAATTAGGGAACTCGTAAAGACTTTTAAGGTAGGAATTCTAGTCCCTTAAGGGAATCATACTATTTTCTTTAGTATTGCGGTTTAGAATTTGGCTCCATAACTTCTTAGGATCCAGCTTCGATAGTTGTGAAAGTTGCTCTTGCCTTTTATTGATATAGTACATTTTTTCCCTTTTAATTAGGGATTTGTACATATTGATCTTATCGAGTTTTAAGGACTCATTGGAAGCATCCCTAATGGATTTCCTAGCAATTTTACATTCTGTATCATATCAAGGGTTGGTCATTCTATTATTCTTTTTGCAGGACACCTTGAAAGAGAACTTGTTAATAGAAGTGGAAAGGGTAGTTGCAAAATTAAGAGTTCTTCAATGTTGTCCTTATAAGTTAGGAGATGTAATTTACTATTTAAATCCTTTAAGAAAATGTCAACTTTACTTTTGTCAAAGCACAATTGTCTTTGATTATCATAATTCTCTTCAATGGCGCTCCTATTCATTGAAAAGTTTAGATTTAGGGTTAAAGGTTTATGATCAGAGTTGGGTTCATGGTCATTTAAAAGGTTAAAAGTTGCTATTTGGTTGGACACAGGGATATTGAATATCACATAATAAAAAGATAAATTAATATTTTTTTTCCAATTTGTTATTATTTTAGAAAATATTAAATTTTGAATGATGTGAAAATAGATTAAAATTCACAAATATAAATTCGTAATATAAATCCTCTTTACATTAAAAAAAATTAAATTTCTTTTAATATAAAATTTGTAATTTAGTTTTGGGTGGACTAATAAGAAGATAAATTAATATTTTTCCATTTTCTTATTATTTTTAGAAAATGGTAAATTTTGAATTATGTGAAAATAGATTAAATTTCAATATAAATTCTTAATTATAAATCCTTGTTATATTAAATTATTTTTTAATTTTTTAATATAAAATTTATAGTCAGTTTTTTCTAGAAAAAATCTTTATATTTCATGAGAATATATATATGTGTGGGACCTATCCAAATGATTTATCAAAACTATACTAGACCAACTTCACATTAAGACACTAATACAAAAAAAATAGATTACCACCCTCTAATTGAGATCCATACATAGAAATAAAATGTAGACTCCATACAAAATCTTGATGGTAAAAGGACTATTCATTTTACAATACAAACATCTTGATGAAAAAACAAAACAGACTACCACTAATACTTACACATACAATAAAACAGTTAGAAATGAAATTCCATACTTTCATATTCCTGACCATCACAGAGCTCATGAGAAACAAAAGAGCCATCACAACACTCTCAAACTTCCTTGCACAACTAATCCAATTTTTTTATTTAATTCACTATAAATGCGAGTAAAAGACGACCATTCAAATTATTGAATGAAGCAACGAGTTTGAGACAATAGGGACTGGAAGAGAACAATCTCTACTTTGTATTTCGCATTTTCCCAATCAATAACGACTTGGGAGTCTCCCAACACCTGTAGACAATTTATACCACGAGATTTCGCAAAATAGAGCAGCGAATACAAAGCCAAAAATTTGGCCTTAGTGTTGGAAACAAGGTCCAAAACATATCTAATATGAAATAAATGCACAAAACAAATCTATATTTTTATTATGTATTATACACTCTTACACACCACAACAACAATAACTCTATTGTATAGAGTTTTCCAGATCTAACTAATTCATAATTCAAGTGGAAAGGTTGAGAGAATATAGCCATCGGTCTCTAACAAATCACAACCATAATGGAGGTATTATCTCCAACACCCCTCTTTAATGCTTAAATTATTTGAAAACAATACCAACATCAAAATAAACACATCTTTGAACTTTGATCTTTGTTTGGTCTAGTGTTCATCAACATTTCTACCCACTCTAAAATCTTATAGGCTACACACTTTCTCAATCATCAACTTCGAGCTTACCACTTGATCCATTTAAGATACAATTTCTTCTAACCATTAATGATGTATTTGTAGGATCGACAATTCTTGACATACTTTAAAAATATTCTGGCTACTGAATCATCCTATTGACATACTTCCATTTGTCGGAATACAATGAACAGGAAAACAATCTAAATGTATCTAGCAGTCAATCATACAACTTGACCTTTTTCACATACACACTCACACACAAAGCTAACCAGTAATTGTTGTTCTTAGAGCACTAAATGAAAACAAGAAACACAGGCTGTAATCATAATCTTAAGATATATATATATATATATATATATATATATATATATATAACATGCTTGCAATCAATCAAAACTTTTCTACTACTAATTACTTGTTGCCTCCTTGCTTTGAAGATATGTCCTCCATACTACCGCTTATCAGGTTTCACCATTGAGGAAAGGAAGTATGTTGACATAAGAGATGCATGAATCCAACACTTATCTTCTTCCGTTTTTATCACTGTGGAAATATTGGTGATCTCCTTTACTTATAGAGAAATTCTTGCAAATTATTCCCAAATACATCCATCTTGAGTTTGATAGGTAGGAATGGCTAATGAAGGACGACATTAGCCTGGAGAGACCTCTAGATTTCCATTTTCGCAGATAGATGCCAGCTCTGTATCTCTCTAGATTTGAAATAGAAATATACGTCTTTTCTATCTGAATACATCTCTCCCTAAAAAAAATCGAAACGGATTTTTCTCAAAGCCAAGATTGGCTCCACAAGAGATTTACAAAAACAATAGATGAAAAATACAGAAGGGCATCCAATATTTTCCACAACAACAGAGCATACAAAATATTCAATGGTCCAAGTAACACTTTGTATGGCTTCATCTGATTCACCACATATTTCTAATCCACGAAGATTTTTTTAACTTCTGGATATCTCTTCTCGTCTTCCTTGTGCTACACCTTTCCCTTGATTTCAAATACAAACAATCTCTTGTTCAAATATGTGAACGAGCTCTATGTAACTTATGATCCTGATTTTTTTTTTTTTCTTGTTGATGTAGAAGATAGAAACGCACTCTATATTTTGGGTTGACAATCCATCCAGCCTCTGTGCACAACTCAACAACACTCCTCTTAGCTATAACAAATCTTCCACACAGGTAGTTCTCTATGCAAATATTCTTAGGTAGTGCTAAGAGAGATAACGATGACCACAAAGAGGTGACCTAAAATAACACTCTAAACTAAATTGATTTTTTTTTTTTTTAATATATTCTTATACCCTCCCTTGAGGGAGTTAAGTTCAGAGCATTTAGAACTGATACCAACTTAAAAAAAAAGTATGCACAAAACAATTCTATATTTTTATTATGCACTCTCTTACACACAACAATAACTCGATTATATAGAGTTTTCTAGATCTAACTAATTCCTAATTTAAGTGGAGAGGTTGAGAGAATATATCAACTGATCTCTAATAACTCACAACAATAATGAAGGCATTACCTCGAACAAGAAATGATTTGAATTTACGTACAAGACAACACCAACCTTGCACCTCAAAAGATGACCTTGGCTAGCCCCAACAAAAAAACCCCAAGGGATATCAAAATCCAGATTCGGCATAATAGTCATATGTGATTTCTTTTATTTAGACTCACATTTAAATTCCTTTGAATTTTTTCAATCGATCCAACAACTACCTCTAGTGGGACTTGTTTGTCCTAGAAAAAACTAATGTTATGAACTCACCAAATGAAGTAAACAAAATGACAAGCAAAAGAATCATAACTTGCCACCGAAGCGTCCATCAACCATCATTGAACACAAAGATCCAGACTATCCATATTCCACTTACTTGAGGATTAACACTCTTAGCAAAACTCTTCGCGATGAGGCTTTGGACTTGAGTCGTAAAAGGGCAGGAAACTCAAAGGTGAAAAATCGATCCTGCCACATGCCCCTCATGCGGCACATAAGTAAATTTGGGTTTTAAATCAATGACTTCACATAATGGAGTGCCTTAACAATACACTTTATCACCAATTGTTCTACACAAATACTTTTTTCATTATAATAATAATAATAATCTATTTTTAAGGTCACGACCAAGCCACACCAAATTGGTGTATGAGACCCCCTTGTTTGTGGGACAAGGGACCCCC
>JASDQU010881576.1:0-34603 GCA_032191745.1 Picea mariana | reverse complement strand
ACAGCAGCAGTGGAGTTGTTGAGATCAGTCTCCAAGTGGGAGATTGTTGGTTGTGGAGCTTGATTATCTTCCTGATTCAGAGGTCCTTGCTTTCAGCGATGTTTATACCCCATGAAGTATTTACACCCCAGAAGTATGTACACTCTTCCACGCGGGGGAGTGCAGAGGGGGGGTACCCCCTCTGCGGGGTCTGGGGGGTCCATCCCACCAGCTGGGGGGTCTGGGGGCAATCGAGGGTTCGAGGGCAGCATCCCCTGATGGGGGTTCAGGGGCAAAGCCCCCGAAGCAAAAATTGCCTTATAAAAGTATATTGTAATTTCATTGTAAATCTGGACCGTTCATTATAAGGTCGCAGATCTAACGATAGAGATTATGTTAGGGTTTTTTGCCCTAGAAGGCAACCCTATTTTATGAGGGAAATGTATTGCAGCTATGTATGAGGGTGAATATTGTATTCTGAGAGAGGATACTGTGAGAGAAAGAAGAGGAAGTTACAACGGTTTTTGTTGTAGGTTGTATCCCTTCATTTGCTGGATAAAAATAAAGGAAGGACCTGACAATTTCTCTGGTGGACGTAGCCCACACTGGGTGAACCACGTAAATCTATGTCTCTCTTGTATTGTGTGTCTTATGTGTTTTTGTTTCTGAATTTGTTGTATTTTATTTCTCTGTGGTCCTATTTTTCTAACACCATCATGTGCTTGGATGCACCACTATCAATGAGCCAAGTATCCTCTCCACGTGTTACAGATCCTGAGAGGGTTGAGATCAAGACATGGTCTTTGATCTGCTCTCTTATAATCTTTGTGGGTGGATCCTTATCTTAGACTACATGGGCATGGATCCTATTATGTTTTCTCTTGTATTCTTCTCATCTGGTTGGACAAAACTTTGCAATGTGTCCCGTCTTGTCACAATGATAGCATTGTACAAATGAGTAGTCTCTTTCTCTTCATTGTCCTCTCTTCTAAAATGTCCTTGGATGAGATTCTTTATGATTGAATTTATTTGATTTTTGAGGCTCTTTATGAGTCTCCTTTTGGAAATAGGGTTTCTTCCTTCCTCCTTTGGTGTGAGTAGCTAGGGATTGATCATCATCCCTTGCTAGTAACGCTTCCCGATTTGTTACTCCTATTTCTTCTTGGATGCATTCTTTCCATAGATTATCAAACTTCAGTTTCTCCTTTCTGGCACATATCGTTTGGATGAAAGCATCCCAAGGTCTTATGAGGCCATTTAGGGTCATCATTATGTTTTGTTCTTCATCTATGGTATCTCCAATAGCTTCTAGTTATTCTTTGAATTCTGAGATTCTGGAGAAGTATTCCTGAATCATTTCTCCTTTCTGCATCCTTGTATTCTTCAGTTGAGTTCTAAGATTCATCTTCCAGTTTATGTTCTTTCCTGCATATAGTCTGGTCAAGGCATCACACATATCTTTCAAAGTATTCTTGGATGACACATAAGGAATCGGGTGGTATTTGATTGAATCTGTAATGATTCTTTTGTCCCTTATTGTGTCCTTTTGATGCCTTGCCTTTTCTACAACATCATCGGATTCTGGTACTTCGTCTTTAACGAATCTTTCTAGTTCATTCTCTTAAAGAATGATGTCAATCCTATACTTCCAGGCACAAAAGTTTTCCACACCTTATAACTTGTCAACAAGCTTAATGCTTGCAGACATCTTTACTTGGAGCTAGGAAAATGACCGAAAAATGAAAGTGCTCAAAATAAAAAACTGAACTTACCAGGAGGTGCGCTTGGTTGAGGCAAGTAGCCTGGTGTTTTTGGATTTGAGAAAATCAAACTTTTTTTCCTTCAAATCTGATCTGCGGATTTCTGGACTAGTGCTTATGGTACCTCTAGTACTTTGGTACTTCTGGTACACTGGTTTTCTGGTACTTTTGGTACTTTGTGAAACTAGTGTTTCACTTTCTAGGAGATCAAGCCATTGAAAAGGTGTGCTGAGAGTGCCAAACTAATTCTTAGGGGAGGGCACACTTTTCTAGATGGTTTCGAGGCTAAAAAACTTCACCATCTAAAAGCCCTAATTTTCATGTATGGTAACAGTGACATTTTTCACTTGTGAAAGATTCTTCCTTCAGCTTGGCTTTGATACCATGTTAATGTTTAAGCCATTATTATATATGTTTTGATTTCATTAGATAACAATAGAATAATCCAAGATCACTGAGAAATACACAATCACAAGAGACACAACATTTATCCTGGGAAACCCTCTAGGGGAAGAAAACCCAGCAAAACTTCCTTAATATAGATAGCCAATACAATGCCAAGAGATTTATTATGCTAATATAGAAAGTCCTCTCCTAGATATGTGCCACTCTCTCTCTCCTTCTTCTTCTCCGGTAACAGATCGAACTTGTCTCTCAAATTGAGCAAGTGTGTTGTGTCTAAGTGAGGCACTAGCCTCCTTTATTTATACAAGTCCTGCATGTGTGAAGTGTCTCTTCACTAGCAGGGCCGACTTCTCAAACTAGGTGGGTAAACCCACCTTTATTATATTTCTAGGTCTCTTTAATATTTGCTGGGGCTGACTTCTTATTCCGCCTATTACAATTGTCTTTTGACCAATCCGCAAAAGGGGATTTGGTCCTATTACAATAACCGACATGATCAATCCACAATGGGGATTGATCCTATGAATAATATATCAATAAGAATAAGAATACTCTTTGCAGTTACATTATTTCAATAGTTCCTAGTGGAAACACTTCACGAGATTGTTTGAATTGTAGGTCTTTCCATCAAGGTCTATGTGAATGTTTGGTGTATTTATAAATTTCTTCCTCAAACTTCTTCAAAACATATATCACACATATTTTGTCTACTTTCAAATCAATCCTTTTGGAAATAACATTTGAAGAATGTGGATTCGTGCTGCCGATATATTCATATCTCTTCCAATTCACTGTTATATTAGAAAATGATTGATCATTCATATCAATAGGACACTTTGAGTGAAACAAACTTATATTTCCACAATGATTACATTTATTTCCACCAACACATTGTTTTTGGTAAAATAATTCATCACCTTCTCTTTCACATAGAATTTCAGATATAAAAATGTGGAAGGAGGAGGTGAACTTGGACATAAATATTTACCAAAATCAATAAAAGTCTCATAATATAACTCAAATTCTACATGATAACGACAAAAACAAGTGTTACGAACAATGATGGGTCTAACAAACCATGGTCTTTGTTGCACAAATGTATTGATGGAAAGTTTAACTTTTTTATTCTCTTTATGTATTGATGGTCTAAAGATTTATGTACATACCAATAGGTGATTCAAATTTTGCTTCAATTTCGTTTTCAATGACTTCATCTACATTATGAGGTAAATCTATTTATGTTTTTTGAAAAACATCAAATCCAAATTACAATCAATTATATTTTAAACGATGATTTAAATAAATGATTCTATAGACAATATGTGTGCATGCATATAACTGGTTGGACTTCTTCTTGTTGAAAATGTCTATTTACATCATCAACATTTCTTTCTTCAATATTTTCACGTTCTTATTTCTTTCTCCAATAATCCTCTTTCCTTTGTTCATTATGGCGAGTTTCATCTCGAGTGCGATCAAATTTTCTACTGCGCAAACTTGTGTTTCACACGAGTGTAGTTATCTGTAAAAGTTTTAAAAAAAAATCAAAATTTCATAATAGCCTCAGAAAAAATCCATTCTCACAAAAATTATTAAAAGATAATATCAAGAATTTTATGTTCAACAATGCCTTCACCTTGAAAAAATGTTCAACAATGCCTTCAATATATATATATATATATATATATATATATATATGCATTCAAAACATCAACCACCTTGTTCAAAACAACGAAAACAATGATTCAAATTTTTTTTTAGGGGATCCACATATGCAAAACCATGAAATGAGAGTGAAAATAAGCCATCGTAAGACTTAGGCACGCAAAAATGCTAGGTCTATTGTGACGGGTAAAGTAAGAACAAAGAAGTTTAGGATTTTTTCGAGAGAAAAGGGTAAAGTTTGGGAGAAGTGGACTGAGGGGATTCTAGCAACCCCGAGGATAGGTAGGTTCTTCTTTGATTTAAGAACCAAAGGGGTCATCTTAGGATTCCACCCAGCTTCCAAAGGATCTCGACCAATGAGAATTAAGGGGGGTTTTTCATACCAGAAAGGTAGAAACGATGAAAATATTTGGGGGAGAGAATCAATACATAATGTAATGTTTATAGAGAAAAAAACAATTGGAATGGGGAAACTCACCCAGTTCAGTTGGTCGAGGGAAAAAATATCTAAAATATGAGATTCAGTCCTTCCCCCAAAGGACCCACTTGAAAGCCAAGGTGGAGACAACCATGTTATAGGCAAAGGGTAGTTATCATACCCAAAACACTGCAAAAGGATAGAAGACAATGGAGGAGATAGGGAAAGAACTCAACAAAAAGTGAAGGGTCACCACAAAGTAAGATATTACAACAGAGGCAGGAGTTTGGATCTGGGATCTAGTTCAATCACACACTAGGGAAGCCAAATATTTTCGTTTGGTGAAAATATACTTGAAAATGAAAGAAATGATCAGTCAATCTATGGTGAAATAGTAGTAAAAGGTCATCCAATCACTATCGCAACATAAGAAATACAATGAGATGCTCACGCAAGGGGTAAGGATTTTGGAAGCAAAATTTGAACTCTTTTCTAAAACTAAAGTTGGTGTTTTGTTTATTGAAAAGGACTATGAGAACATGCAAAAAAGGACCAAACATCAAGATATGGAGGGAATCTCAATTGTATCCCAGGAATGGCCCATCATGATAGAGAATGAGGATCCCCAAAAAGGATCTTTCCTCGTTAGGACAAAAATGCAGCAATTGGGAAAATGATCCCTCTTGGGGTGAAGCCTCAAACTAGGAGGGTCTTCTCTCCAGTCTCATCTTGGTGAGACACAGTATATGGGTAGCAACAACTATGGGACAATTTCTAAAGATTTGGGGTATTTTGGGTATGGTCTTAATTTTTTTCTCTTTTATGCCAAAGTTCACATCAATTTTCAATGGTGTGGGTCATGGAAGCCTCTGAGTGACCCTTTAGTTTATACAAGCCATTTTCTTCATTTCCAATGATGATTTCTTCATTTAAGGTTTCTCCTTTAGCCCACATAAGAACTTCTCCATCTATAAAGACAACTTTGAACCCTTTCTTCTCTAAATAGGAAATGGAGAGTAGATTCTTCTTCAAGCCTGGTACATATAGTACGTCCTTCATTTTTAGTGAATTCCCTGAATTTAGTTTATGGTTTGATTCTCCCACTCCCTTGATGGTATATTGGTAATCATCACCAAGTGTCACTTTCTGAGAAAACTTCTTTTCTGAGATACAAGAGTGAATATTTCTTTGTCCTGTCATGTGCTTGGATGCACCACTATCAATGAACTAAGTATCCTCTCTAGCTATTACAGATATTGAGAGGGTTGAGATCAAGACATGGTCTTTGATCTTCTCTCTTATCATATTTGTGGGTGGATCCTTATCTTAGACTACATGGGCATGGAGCCTCTTATGTTTTCTCTTGTATTCTTCTCATCTGGTTGGACAAAACTTTGCAATGTGTCCCATCTTGTCACAATGATAGCATTGTACAGATGATTAGTCTCTTTCTCTTCGTTGTCCTCTCTTCCAAAATGTCCTTGGATGAGATTCTTTATGATTGAATTTATTTGATTGTTGAGGCTCTTTATGAGTCTCCTTTTGGAAATAGGGTTTCTTTATTCCTCCTTTGGTGTGATTAGCTACAGATTGATCATCATCCCTTGCTACTAACGCTTCCCAATTTGTTACTCTTGTTTCTTCTTGGATGCATTCTTCCCATATACTGTCAAACTTCAGTTTCTCCTTTCTGACACATATCGTTTGGATGAAAGAATCCCAAGGTTGTGAGGCCATTTAGGGTCTTCATTATGTTTTGTTATTCATCTATGGTATCTCCAATAGCTTCTAGTTGTTCTTTGAATTTTGATATTCTGGAGAAGTATTCCTTAATCATTTCTCCTTTCTTCATCCTTGTATTCTTCAGTTGAGTTATAAGATTCATCTTCTGGTTTATGTTCTTTCCTTCATATAGTCTGGTCAAGGCATCAAACATCTCTTTCGAAGTCTTATTGGATGACACATAAGGAATCAGGTGGTCTTTGATTGAATCTGTAATGATTCTTTTGTACCTTATTGTGTCCTTTTGATGCTTTTCCTTTTCTGCAACATCGTTGGATTCTAGTACTTCATCTTTGAGGAATCTTTCTAGGTCATTCTCTTAAAGAATTATGCCAATCCTATACTTCCAAGAACGAAATTTTTCCACTCCTTCTAACTTGTCAACAAGCTTAATGCTTGCAGACATCTTTACCTCAAGCTAGAAAAATGACCGAAAAGTGAAAGTGCTCAAAATAAAAAACTGAACTTACCAGGAGGTGCACTTGGTTGAGGCAAGTAGCTGTTGATGAGAGAAATCAATTGTCCGTTAACTGAGAGAGTGGAACCGGTCCGGGGTTGTCTAATAACCCAAGCCATTTGGGATGAACCACCCTGACGGGTTTAGCGGCTCTGTTATCCAATCTAAGGCCCTAAAAGAACAAAAGAAAAATAATCTAAACTAACTAATCTAACTAAAACTATATAAAACAAACTAAACTAAATAACAATAAACAAAACTAACTAATAAACTAATCTAATTAAAACTATCTACTATACAAACTAACTAAAACTAATTAACAAAACACACTAAACTAATCTAACTATTATATATATATATATAATCTACTGATTACTACTATACTAACTCTAATCAACTATCTAACTACTAATTGCAATATAAATTATTCACAAAATTTGCAATATTGACAATTTACAGATTTAAACAAAACCTGCAAAACTCATTAATATTCTACCCTAAGAAAGTAAAAGATATTTTTATTGGTTTTATAATTTTATGAGCAGAAATAAAACAGGAAAAATAGCTAAACTAAATGACTAACCTAAACTACAAATATATCTAATCAAATCAACGAAAATAATTGCAAACTGACCTGGATAAATGTTCCAGATTTTCCCTTTGTGTGATGACTGTGCTAGCAGATCGGAGGAAGGAAACTTGCATCAAATAATCCAGAAGCTTCTCGTAAATGATATCTGTGATGCTCTTTAAGTTTGTTTATAGGACAAACAAGACATAAAAATCATAACAATTATATGATTTATAAATCTCTACACTTAGGTAAACCTGTTATGCAAAAACTTATACTTAATAATTCAATTGATGAAGAAGAGAAATCTGTCATCCACAAACTGAATCAAGTAATTGCTATTTTTTTAAATACTGGAAGAAATCAGATATGGATTATATTAATTAAATCATATCATTTTCAAAAGACTAAGATAGCTAAATTAGTCATTAACCAAATGCAAATTGATAAACATAAACATGAAACAAAAGATTGATATTATGAAAAGCGAAAGTTGTAGCAAAACATCAATTTCTGTCTTAGTCTGTATTAGATATCCATAATACTGCTTCTCCCACAATCAAGGATGATCCTTATTACAAAAAATAATAAGTATTTAAAGGTTTTCCACAGGGTAAAACCTCCCTATGGAAGTTATAAAACTGTTTACATAAATCTGGGAAGATATCCCAAAGTTGTCTAAACTAGGAAATTAAAATAAAACTAAAACATCCAAATATCCTCTAAACTGTCCATCAAATCCCATGCAATTCGAATTCACCTGAAAGGGACCAAAAATGAACAAATATGAAGGATATTTTATTAATAAATGATAGAAAATTTAATTCTATAGACTAGCTACAGAATCCTCTGATTCTGTAGCTAGTCTAAAATAAGATACAAAATCAGAATTGAAATTAATTGAAAATCTTTTAAGGAGATTAAATTCAATTATCATCCAATAGCGATTTGAAAACGATTTATTCAATTGGATCTTGTTATACCATTTGAAATCAAAATAGAATCATAAAATCATTCAATAGAGATAGGTGTACTCTGTTCGTTTAATCACCACAGAATCGGGTCTAACAAAATCATAATCTAATAGTTGAGAAACCGTTTGATATCCAATGCAATCAATACAAAAACAAATCTTATGCATTTGTTATGTCATTTTACCAACAGGGGACATGATCAAATAAAAAATGATCGTTTACAATTTTTTATGGCTGTGACGACATAGAAAACAAAAATGTAACAAGGTGTAGCAGAGTGCGTACGAGATATCCAATCATTCGTTTTTGTAAATTGGAGTAAGAAAGATCGATTACATTCAAATGAATCGTAACTAGATTTGGTAAAAACAACACAGTCTATCAATTCATTTCATAACCAATCAAATCCAACAGTTGTGAAATCGTTTTGATATCAATGGAAACGATTATAATCAAAGAAAATGGCAAGCAACTATTATGCCACCTTGTCAACAAGAAATATGAATTCCACAAGATCATTCCAATCGTTATGACTATTTTGACACAGGAAATGGTTCATGCCATGAATAGATCAATTTTAACCGGTGTGAAAATTAATTCAAATAAAATCATAATAGGCTCGAATGATTGGTAATAGAATTCATAATTTGTTATGGCAAATTGGGCAAATAGGATTGATCGACTTTGATTAAAATGAAATCGTTCCAATTAAATGAATCAATTGGCTAGGGTTTATCATAGTTGTCACGAATCGAATCCATTCCATGATTCGGGCACACCTGCACAGACTTAAATGGACATATTGTTTATATAAAAACAGAGTAGTTCGTTTCCCAAATAGAGATCGAACAGAGCAATATTTCATCTTTGGAAATTGTAAGACAGAGCATATCGTAACAACCAATCTCAATAAAATCATTTACCAACCACAGCATATGGATCATAACAAAATCAAATCCGAACATGATTGTGTTCTAAACTAAGTATGAAAAACTTCCTTTTCAAATTGGATACAAACCAATCCAGTCGAAGACAAACTATTAATTTCATTAACTCAATAAAGCAAACCAATCAATCAAATCCAAACGAAGACCACTCAAATCCAATCAAAATCTATCGATTTCTATATTAGGAATGATCAGATCATATATCAAATTGAAATTTCCTTTTATTCAAATAAAATCTATATACAGAATGAACGCATTATAACAGAGTCATTCAGGATGTAAACAGATCTATTTAAAAACTGAATTCAAATCATTATATCAACCTAGATTTTTTACAAAACAAAAACGATGTCAAAACCATACCTGTATAGAGACGAGGTTGCTTGATTATCCCAATTTAGAATTGACAACGGTCGTGGCTGATTCCACATTTTTGAACAGGATGGAGCCAGTTGTCTTTTTCTTTTTATTTGTTGCTTGAAGTTTGGCTTTTTGACTTGTTAGCACTGCAATTTGATCTTCCAGTGATTGAATCTTTGATTGGAGTATAGGAACATCAATGTAATATCATTCTAACCATGAATCGCATTGGTCATAGGGTGACTGTGTGGGTTTAGACATAGCAGGCGAGGTTTTGGGCAAATGACTGAGGGTTTCACGAGGCAATTTAATACCCGGGTAGTTAGGGTCATTCTTTAGGCAAGGGGGAAGGTTTGATACAAAATCATAAGAGGGCTCAGGACATAAACCTTGCGAGTAGGGATACTCGCTGGCCAGAAAATGCTCAACATCAGAATTGAAATCCTCACTCAGAACTATAGTGTTGGACTCGGCAGAGGGTTTCATTTTGTTTCTGGCCATTCTCGAAATGAGTCGGGCATTCCGTTTCCCTTTGGCATTAGCAGTAAGGTTTGCCTTGGGATTTTTGCTCGTAGGATTTTTAATGGCCTCTGCTCTCTTAGTTACAGTGTCGGGTAGGTCAACACTAGGCTCGATTGAGGGTTTAGGAAGTAGGAGATGTAAGGGTACAGGCGGTTCGGCCTTGGTTTCAATTACCACAGGTTTATCAACCTGTACAAGGTCAGTGTCCTAAAATCCATTACGGGCAATGAAATACCTCCAACTATCCCCATGCAAACTCAAATGATAAACAACGATGAGCTTAATAAGCCCATGGTGGAACAAGCTGCTATCAGCCTTTTGCCTCTTAAACTTTTTTGACATTTTATACAGGCTCCAATGAAAGTAGAAAGGCATGTTTAGAGGATACCCTATATAAATCATCAACAGACGTAGGTGGTAGAGGAACACAAGTCTGTATCGACCTTCGCAGGTCACGAACTACTTGACTAGCATTAATAAATCATGCCATCATGGTTTGAGCATAGATATGGGCATACCTCTGTCATAAGAGGTGACTTTGAGCGATAGAAACAACAATGTCCATGGCACTTCCTCAACCTTGCAATTATTAAACCAACGTTGTCCTGAGGTAGGTAACCCCATAGATGAACTGATAAACTATTCATCGATCTCTAACTGTATGTCGCCCACCTTGGATCAACAGCCATTGAAAGTCATGGAAAATTGTCATGCTACACAAAGGTTAAAACCCTCAAATCGTTTCATGAAGGTAAGCCATGCATTGTCTTCCAAATCTTGGTGGGCATTGTCAAACATTAATAGGGCTTGGTTTCCATTGGGCTCGACTCGCATGACTGGTGCCATGGAGATGAAAACATGCTAAGGGAAGGGTTTGGATTCACCAACACACAGGAGCAGAGCTACCTGAGCTAACCTAAATGAACGAGCAAAAGGGATAAGCATAAATGCAAGCATGCAAAGGTGGTGGAGTCTGCCATGCAAAATATTGATTATCTAAGTACAACCGTCGATTTACATAGCTGTTCAATCCATAATAGTAGTTCAACCATCGAGTCATGTGCCCAACTAATGAAATCAAATGTGTATACCAATGCGCGCAAACATTATGCCATAGTGTTTAAACACCCAACTTATAAATCAAGACCAAAAATCAACTATACGCCAATGTATCAATTCATATAATCAAAAGTTTAACCAAGGTGCCAAAACGATATTCATATAGTCAACAAGCCAAAAGTTATGAAAATATTGACATAAGGATTATATCATATATATATAAAAAAATTAATCATAACCCCTATTCACTTTCATAGAATCAATGATCAGGCAAGTCATATAAAGTGCAAATCCAAATGCTAAATGTCTTACAAACTCAATAAAACCAAGTTATACAATCAATCGAAGTATGAGAACCGATTAGAGGATCTTTCCAATTGTATAATGATCAATAAAAGGTAAGCGCAATAGGTGTAATGACATAAAAGATATTGACAGTTTAGATAGTGATCGAAATGTGACTTCGAAAGATTTAGTTTTCACGCTTACATTCGTGAAAACAAAACGAAAATAAGTGTGTAAATGTCGCAAGAAATAAAAATGTCGTCTATTTGAAAATTGCGACAAAAACTTGATGTTTGCAAGACATAGGTGTAGAGAGCTTATAGAATCATAAAAAAAATGAATTAGCTACCAGCAATGGTGACACACTGGTAGAAGCAGTTATCTCTGCAAAAGGTACTAATTCAGATTAAGACAGCAAAGATAATTTCAACTCAAAAATAACAACCAGAAAATCATAGAAACATCATCGTAAATCATTTTTTCAAGCACTGTTTCAAAAGATGAAAACTAATAAAAGTCTTAAGATAAGAAATTCATGATATTAAAGATAAAATCTCCAATACTGTTGGCATAGCCACTGTTGCCAGCAGGCGTCCATAGCCTTGACAAGGTTGCCATTTAACCCACTCTGACATCTGTATCCTGCCAAGAAGTTCTAGATCAAAATAAAGGACATTAAAGAGGTTTCTCTTCTTTTTGTTTTTTTTGCAAATTTTCATATACCCGACATTGGTTCGCTACCAGTGGGCTTGTTCAGTACCCCGACAAAGTTATCTTGGCGTCATGCATGCATTTACCTGCTTCCAGCAGAACTGTTCAACATCCCGGCGGGTTTACAAGCATTTCCCACAGCTCTTATTAATAATTTTATTTTGTTTTTCATAGGCATATAGCTGAGCAGGGTGACGTTGAAAATCTTGATATTTTAACATATTTTTTCAGACCTCATCAGAATTTTTTAGAATTGTCCTTTATTTAGCTGCAGAGATGTTTTATTTATAAAAACAACTTCCTATGCCAGGGAGACATATTTTGAGTCATTCCTTTATGGAAAAGGGACAGTGTAAAAAGGTAATAGATGATCTTGACAAGATTTGCTCAGAGATTGAAATCAGTAAACTTCTTTCAAGCAACAAAAATTTCCAACACAGATATCAATTTCAACAATATATCATTGATGTTTGTACAAATTTTTCAGAAGTTATTTCAGTGAAGAAAATCTATTTTATCTCAGTGTACAAGTATGTGTATGTCTAAAAACACAAACTGATAAATTCAAATCCAAAATCAAAATAGAAAGAAAACAAAATTGCAAACAAAAATGAAATATTTACATAATGTACAAGGGTAGTTATCACGCAAAGTATCTTTTCAGGGCTTGGTCATTCACCGGATAGGTGTCAAGCTGCTCTTCAAGATTCTACAATCGAAAGGAACTAGGACCCAACTTTTCAACAATTAAAAATGGCCCAAACCATAAGTTGTGAAATTTTGTGTGCTCACCCTTTCCTTCATGTGGTTTGTCCCATTTTAAGACGAGATCGCCTACTTCAAAATTCCTATCAGAAGCAGAATTAGAATCGAACCAACTTTTAACCAATTGTTGATGTTGATCTAACTTATGCTTAGCTTGGGCTTTGACCTCTTTGAGCTTCATCAAAGCGTTAATCCAATTTTCTAAAGGGGGACAATCTTCTTCTTGGACTTTTTGTGACAACTGAAGCAAAGGAAGAAGAATGTGAGGTGGCAGAATTGCTTCTCTACCATAAATGCGAAAAAAGGGGGAGTTACCTATAGCATCTTTGGGTGTTACCCTATCAGCCCACGATGCGTTTAGTAGTGCATTGTGCCAATTCTTGTGATTTTCAACCACCATTCTCTTGATAATTTTAATCAAGTTCTTGTTTGTTGATTCTGCTAATCCGTTGCCCTGGGGGTAGTAACTAGCAGAGTACTTCAGCTTAATTCCTTTCTCCAAAGTGTACTCTCTCATCTCAAGAGAAGAAAAGTATGAAGCATTGTCAAAGACTAGACAATCAGGGATGCCAAAATGAGTGATAATATTCGAGTTCAGAAAAGCGATTACCTAACTGGTGTTAACAGTTCTTAGTGAAACAGCTTCAGACCATTGAGTAAAGTAATCTGTGGCTGTCACAATATACTTGTGCTGTTGCGAGGATGGAGGGTTAATTGGACCTATGATATCAAGGCCCCATTGCTGGAAAGGAGAATCTACTAAAACGGGTTGCAAGGGAAAGGCTGGTTTTTGCAATCGCCCTGATGCTTTCTGACAGATGATACATTTATGAAACAACGCATGGGTGTCCCTAAAAAGCGTGGGCCAGTAGTAACCAGCTCTTAAAACCTTATGAGCAGTGATGTCGCCACCGAAGTGACCAGCAAGTTCTCTTGCATGCAACTCTAGCAAGACTTTTTCTGCTTCGTCTTTCTCGAGACAGTGCATCAGTACGTCGTCAAAATTCTGACGAAACAGTACACCGTTAACTAGATGAAAGGAGGCAGACTTTATCCTCAATGCTCTTCTCTTGGTGGGGTCAAGGTGATGGGTTGTTTACCCATGTTTAAGAAAGAATATAATATCGCCGTACCAGGGACTAACGAGGTTTTGTGCACAACAGATCAAACTTTGATCGCTTTGTCCTAGGTTTGACGTATCACTATCTTCTTGCTATCCTATTTCCAAATCAACAACCAACTTACACAACCCTTGGCCTCTCACGATCTGAGCTAGGGTGATCTCTAAGTCATACTCCTGCAAGGAGGTGACCTAGTTAGCTCTCTTCTCTCCTAACTCCTTCTGCACTAACAAGTTCCTTATGGCAGGGTAGGGGACAATGAATTTCGTCCTTGACGTCAAAAGATAGGACCGCAAATGCTTAACTGCTTTGAAAACATCGTAGGTTTGTCGATCAACCAATAGGTAGTTAATTTTAGCACCTTTGAAAGAAGATATCATAAAGGTGATGGGTACTTTGTTGTTATCGACATTCTTTTGAGTTAGGACGATGGCATAGGAATGGTCAGAGGCAAAAGTATAGAGTGTAAAATCTTGAGAGAAGTTAGGACTCATGAGAGACGAAGCGTCTATTATGGACTTCTTTATGGCATTAAAAGATTGATTTTTTGTGGGTCCCCAGTGATATTGGGTGTCTTTCTTAATCAGGTTCTGTAGAGGCCTGACCATTTCAGAGAAACTGGGGACAAATCTCCTCACGAAGTTAATCTAGCCTAAGAAAGACTAGATGGATTTTTTGGATGTAGGAGAGGGAAGTTTAGTGATAACTTGAGTCCTTTTGGGGTCAATAATCATCCCATCACTAAACACAATGAATCCTAGGAGTTTACCCTATTCTACTGCAAAGATGGACTTTTTGGGGTTCAAGGAGATGTCGTATTTACGACATCGTAGCAGAACGGCTCGTAAGTGAGCTAGATGATCGTCTTTGTTTTTAGAATAAACGGTCACATCATCTAAGTAAACTACGATGGAGTGATTGATTAAGCCTCGAAAAGTAATGTCCATTTCTCTCTGAAAGGTAGCACCAACATTAATCAATCCAAAGGGCATTTTTCGATAAGCATAAGTGCCCCACAGAGTACGGAAGATAGTTTTGAGTTGGTCTGGCAAAGACATCAAGACTTGGTTGTATCCAGAGAAACCATCTAACAAGGATATCCTCTCAGAACCAAATACATGTTGAAGGATCTATTCCATGGGTGGGACAGGATAGTTGTCTTTGTCAGATGCTCTATTGAGGTTTCGGAAATCGACGCAGAGTCGGATTTCTCCATTTTTCTTCCGCACTGGGACAAGGTTGGACACCCATTGAGTGTGCCTAATAGGAAAAATTATTTTAGCACTTCGGAGTTTATTCAATTGTTTTTGAATGGTCGGTTCTAGTTTAGGGTGCATCTTCCTCAGTTTCTGTTGGAAGGGTAAAGTTTGGGGTTTCATCGGGATGACATGTTGTATGATATTAGGGTCGAAAGTTTTAAGATCATCATACGTCCATGTAAAGACGTCCTTAAATTCTTCAAATAATTTAACAAAAGCAGCTTTTCTTGTCTAGAACATCCCAAGCCTAGGTTAATGTATTGAGGATTTTCACTAGTTCCTAAGTTCACTTTTTCATAAGACAACGAGGAACTATTGGTTTTACAATTGACCGTCTTTTTAAATTTATCTTCAAAATCATAAAACTTCTCTAATCTAACTATATATTTGGTTATGAAATTTACCATGTCCGACAGAGATTTAGGAGATTTCGGATCAGGTATTACCGTAAAATTGTGCAAATTGTCATCGTGCGTGCGTTCATCTATCACTGTGCCTTGAAAGGTTTCTTCCATGTGCAGAAAGTTAATGATTTGCTGATCATCGTCAAATACTCTCCAGTTTGTGATATTGTCAGGAATAGATGGTTGAAACAATAGCTCGACGGAGAATGCGTTTGGGGACAAGTCTTCTGCAGGAAAAAGTTTAGAGGCTACATTAGCTAATAGATCTGCTTCAACATTATTTAATCTAGTAATGGAATTTATATTGAAAGAAGAAAATTTATTCATTAAACTCCATACCTCAGACTGGTAACTTTTGAGATATGGGGAAAGACAGTGTATATAATCTCTTACCTATCTAACCACTATTTCAGAGTCACAAAATACAACTAGGTTTTGAATGTTCATATCCAGAGATTTTATGAGACCTTGTAGTAAAGCCTCATATTCGGCAGTATTGTTAGTACATTCAAATTCTAGTCTACAAGCCATTAATGTATTGTTACCTGTCGGATCAATAATGATGCAGCCTGCTCCAGCTCCTTCTTTAGACTTAGAACTGTCGAAATATAGAGACCAAATTTGATTTCCATCGGGCACATGGGACTGTTGCATAGAAGTTGTTGGTTTCATATATGCTATGATCTCGGACTGTTGTTCTGGATTGATGATAGGTAAAGCCTCGGCCATGAAATTTCCGAAGAAGGTGTCCATCCCTTCGACTTCAGGTGAATCAGCAGAAGGTGTATATGGTTCATTGGGATCATTCAAATATGTGACTGTGAACTTAAGGTAGCGCTCATGATTCACCCTGATCTTGTTAGGCTTATTGTTCTCTGGGAGCCATAAGTGAGACCAGTCTATCGCGAAGTAAACATGTAGATGCTTCGACCAATCCCTGCTTAAAAACAGACCATACACTTCTAGAATATCCACAATGATTATATCAATAACTTAATGAACGTTCGGGTTAAACGATAATCTAATCAATACATTTTTTAGTTCGCCTATAACTTTAACATTTGTCCGATCAAGTTGTATGATTTTTAAAGTAGATGGTTCCACTTCAGCATTAATCTTTTGGTAGACAGACCAAGGCATCACATTGGATGATGCTCCTGAGTCCACCATACAATTATGCACATTTATGTTGAAAATATCGAAAGTTAAAAGAAAAGGAGGTACATTTTTGCGAGTACTAGGAGTAGTAGCTTGTGGCTTCTTACTTGCAATTTATAATGCTACTTTATCTACATTATTTACATTATTTACATTATTTACAGGGACTACAGGAAGGCTTCCTTTATCTTGAGGATCAAGATTATTTTTAGTGGAAGTCTTCTGTGGAACTTTGCTTTGCACAACCTTCTTACCACTTGAATTACCATTCTTGTCATTCTCTGAAATATTTTGCAACATTTTTTGAAGCAGAAATGGAAACTTCAATAACTCATAAATATAAATGTTAGCCCTTAAATTTTTAAGATCTTCAACAACACCATAATTTAAGTTGGGGTTCACATTACTTTGTTTAGTCTCAGCTGATTTAGATGGCTTTAGAGGCGAAGTTGTGGTGTTTTTGGTAGAAGGCTTGTTTGATGTCTTACTCTTAGTATTATAAGGGTGAACAGTCTTGAAGTTAGCTTGAAAGATGTTGTCTGAGAAGAGTCCAAAGATGTTTGGAGAAGACTCTTCTTCTAGAACTATTTCCTATTCAAATACCTCCTGAGGGGTCTCAGGGGGTATCAAGTTATCTTGGGCTTCTAGAATTGTTTGAAGGGCACATTGCAAACTTTCTACATTTAAGCCTTCAGGGGTTGGATTAGGTTTGTTGGTAGGAAAAGGATTTGGGAAAGGGGGTTTGTAGGGTCCTTTGCTCGAGGAAGCTTCTTCAGTTGACCTTTTTAAGTCTATAACTTGATCTGACAGTTTTTGAACAACTTTAGTTAAGTTTTCCAAATCAGAGTTTTCAGGTTGTGTTTTACTTTGAGTAGGTCTGGGGAGAATTTCAATCTTCTTTTTGGAAGAAGAGCTAGTCTCAGTTTCGTTGCTAGAGGAATTCTTAAGACTAGGTATGTCTTTTTCAATCTGGCTAGCCTCCTCGAAGGCCTCTAACAACATGGATTTCTTAGATCGTTTAACCCAAATAGCTATACTTTGATGTAAATATTTAGTGTAGTAGGCTATTATAAGACTCTCGACAGGCATGGAATCTGCAGGGATTCGATTTTTAAGTGTTAAGAGTCTTTGATTAAAGTCTTTAACTTTTTCTTTCGGGTTGATTCTTAAGCTAGAAAGATCCATGACCAGGACTTCCATAGGTTTACCGTCTCCGAACTTTTCCAAAAAGCATGACTCAAACTTTTCCCAAGACACGATGGTATGGGGTTGTTGGGCAAATTACCAAGTGGATGCATTACCCTCGAAAGTATACAGGAACAACCTACAGACAACGTCTTCATGTTCGACATTGCGGAGTCTAATGGCTAACATAAATTTTTTGATATGATCTTCATCTATTTGTTTTGAGTCGGGATCAAACTTGGGAAGCCATTTCTCCGGGTGTTTAGGTAAAGGGTCTTGAGCTCCAGGTACAACTACAACATCCTGATCAAGCCAGGGTCTAGCAGGATTGTTGTGATTTTCCATTGGGGTAGTGGGTGTGGAAGGCTAAGAAGGTGAATTGCCTTCGTCAGAAGAATCTCCTCCAGAAGAGGAAGGAGATGATGGAGGTGGTTAAGGAGGTATCCTAGATCCTCCTGCAGCAGGATTTGTGATTGGATCTGTGGGATTCACACCGAGGTTAGTGTCACCTAATTGTTCTCTGATATCAGAGAAGTCCAAAGGTTGACACCACGAATAGTTTGGTTGCCTAAGACGAGCTAAGGCACTATGTGTTTTAATAAGAGATTGACGGGAAATCTCTTGTATGTCACCACCTGTAGGATTAGGGGTTGCTAGATCAACTGTGATCTGTGGATCGTCGGTTGAAGTAGTTTCTATTTGAAGGGGAATATTATCATGTGAACAACTTCTAGTCACTATAGGTGAGCGATTGGGGGGGGGAGGAGTCTTGCGACTGCCTCGTGCCATTAATTAAGTTCAGGCCCTCCTTCTAGCGCCATTTGTTAACGGGAAAAATCAACCGTCCATCAACTGAGAGAGTGGAACTGGTCTAGGGTTGTCTAATAACCCAAGCCGTTTGGGATGAACCACCCTGATAGGTTTAGCAACTCCGTTGTCCAATCTAAGGTCCTAAAAGAACAAAAGAAAACTAATCTAACTAAAACTATATAAAACAAACTAAACTAAATAACAATAAACAAAACTAACTAATAAACTAATCTAATTAAAACTATCTACTATACAAACAAACTAAAACTAATTAACAAAACACACTAAACTAATCTAACTATTCTATATATATATAATCTACTGATTACTACTATACTAACTCTAATCAACTATCTAACTACTAATTGCAATATAACTTATTCACAAAATATGCAATATTGACAATTTACAGATTTAAATAAAACCTGCAAAACTCATTAATATTCTACCCTAAGACAGTAAAAGATATTTTTATTGCTTTTATAATTTTATGAGCAGAAATAAAACAGGAAAAATAACTAAACTAATTGACTAACCTAAACTACAAATATATCTAATCAAATCAACGAAAATAATTGCAAACTAACCTGGATAAATGTTTCGGATTTTCCCTGTGTGTGATGACTGTGCTAGCAGATCGGAGGAAGGAAACTCGCACCGAATAATCCAGAAGCTTCTCATAAACGATATCTATGATGCTCTTTAAGTTTGTTTACAGGACAAACAAGACATAAAAATCATAACAATTATATAATTTATAAATCTCTGCACTTAGGTAAACCTGTTATGCAAAAACTTATACTTAATAATTCAATTGATGAAGAAGAGAAATATGTCATTCACAAACTGAATCAAGTAATTGCTATGTTTTTAAATACTGGAAGAAATCAGATATGGATTATATTAATTAAATCATATCATTTGTAAATACTAAGATAGCTAAAGTAGTCATTAACCAAATGCAAATTGATAAACATAAACATGAAACAAAAGATTGATATTATGAAAAGTAAAAGCTGTAGCAGAACATCAATTTTTGTCTCAGTCTGTATTAGATATCCATAATCTTGGTTCTCCCACAAGTGAGGATGATCCTTATTACAAAAAATAATAAGTATTTAAAGGTTTTCCACATGGTAAAACCTCCCTGTGGAAGTTATAAAACTGTTTACATAAATCTGGGAAGATATCCCAAAGTTGTCTAAACTAGGAAATTAAAATAAAACTAAAACATCCAAATATCCTCTAAACTGTCCATCAAATCCCATGGAATTCTAATTCACCTGAAAAGGACCAAAAATGAGAAAATTAGAAGGATATTTTATTAATAGATGATAGAAAATTTAATTCTATAGACTAGCTACAAATTCCTCTGATTCTGTAGCTAGTCTAAAATAAGATACAGAATCAGAATTGAAATTAATTGAAAATATTTTAAGGAGATTAAATTCAATTATCATCCAATAGCCATTTGAAAATGATTTATTCAATTGGATCTTGTTATACCATTTGAAATCAAAACAGAATCATAAAATCATTCAACAAAGATAGGTGTACTATGTTCGTTTAATCACCACAGAATCGGGTCTAGCAGAGTCGTAATCTAACAGTTGAGAAACCGTTTGATATCCAATGCAATCAATACAAAAAAAAATCTTATGCATTTGTTATGCTGTTTTACCAACAGGGGATATGATCAAACCGAATAGTATCGTTTATGATTTGTTATGGTTGTGACAACATAGCAAACAAAAACGTAACAAGGTGTAACAGAGTGCGTATGAGATATCCAATCATTCATTTTTGCAAACTGGGGTAAGCAAGATCGATTACATTCAAATGAATCGTAACCGGATTTGATAAAAATAACACAGTCAATCAATTCATTTCATAACCAATCGAATCCAATAGTTGTGAAATCATTTTGATATCAATGGAAATGATTATAATCAAAACAAATGGCAAGCAACTATTACGCTACCTTGTCAACAAGAAATATGAATTTGACAAGATCATTCCAATCGTTATGACTATTTTGACACAGAAAATGGTTCATGCCACGAATAGATCAATTTAAACCGGCGTGAAAATTAATTCAAATAAAATCATAACAGGCTCGAATGGTTGGCAATAGAATTCATAATTTGTTATGGCAAATTGGGCAAACAGTATTGATTGACTTTGATTAAAACGAAATCATTCCAATCAAATGAATCAATTGGCTGGGGTTTAGCATAGTTTTCACGATTCGAATCCATTCCATGATTCGGGCACACCTGCATAGATTTAAATGAACATATTGTTTTTATAAAAAGAGAGTAGTTTGTTTCCCAAATCGAAATCGAACAGAGCAATATTTCAGCTTTGGAAATTGTAAGACAGAGCATATAGTAACAACCAAACTCAATAAAATCATTTACCAACCACAACATATGGATCATAACAAAATCAAATCCGAACATGATTGTGTTCTAAACTAAGTATGAAAAACTTCCTTTTCAAATCGGTTACAAACCAATCCATTCGAAGACAAACTATTAATTTTGTTAACTCAATAAAGCAAGCCAATCAATCAAATCCAAATGAAGAACACTCAAATCCAATCAAAATCTATCGATTGCTATACTAGGAATGATCAGATCATATATCGAATCGAAATTTCTTTTTATTCAAAGAAAAGCTATATACAAAATGTACGCATTATAATAGAGTCATTCAGGATGTAAACAGAGCTATTTAAAAACTGAATTCAAATCATTATATCAACCTAGATTTTTTTACAAAACAAAAATGATGTCAAAACCATACCTGTATAGTGACGAGGCTGCTTGATTATGACAATTTAGAATTGACAACGGTCGTAGCTGATTCCATGTTTTTGAACAGGATGGAGCCGGTTGTCTTTTTCTTTTTATCTATTGCTTGGAGTTTGGCTTTTTGACTAGTTAGCACTGCAATTTGATCTTCTAGTGATTGAATCTTCGATTGGAGTATAGCAACATCAATGTAATATCGTTCTAACCATGAATCACATTGGTCATAGGGTGACTGTGTTGGTTTTGATAGAGCAGGTGAGGGTTTGGGCAAATGAATGAGGGTTTCACAAGGCAATTTAATACACGGGTAGTTAGGGTCATTCTTTAGGCAGGGGGGAAGGTTTGATACAAAATCATAAGGGGGCTCGGGACATAAACCTTGTGAGTAGGGATACTCGTTGGCTAGAAAACGCTCAACATCAGAATCAGAATCCTCACTCAGAACTATGGGGTTGGGCTCGACAGAGGGTTTCGGTTTGTTTCTGGCCATTCTTGAAATGAGCTGGGCATTCCTTTTCCCTTTGGCATTAGCAGTAAGGTTTTCCTTGGGATTTTTTTTCATAGGCTTCTTAATGGCCTCTGCACTCTTAGTTACAATGTTGGGTAGGTCAACACCAGGGTCAGTTGAGGGTTTAGGCAATAGGATATGTAAGGGTACAGGTGGTTCGGCCTTGGTTTCAATTACCACAGGTTTATCAACCTGTACACGGTCGGTGTCCTCAAATCCATTACGGGTGATGAAAGCCCTCCAACTATCCCCATGCAAAATCAAATGATAAACAACGATGAGCTTAATAAGCCCATGGTGGAACAAGATTTTTTCAGCCCTGTGCCTCTTAAAAATTTTCGACATTTTATATAGGCTCCGATGAAAGTAGAAAGGCATGTTTAGAGGATACCCTATAAAAATCATCAGCAGACGCAGGTGGTAGAGGAACACAAGTCTGTATCAACCTTCACAGGTCATGAACTGCTTGACTAGCATTAATAAATCGTGCCATCATGGTTTGAGCATAGATATGGGCATACCTCTGTCACAAGAGGTGACTTTGCGCGATAGAAACAACAATGTCCATGGCACTTCCTCGACCTTGCAATTCTTAAACCAACGTTGTCCCGAGGTAGGTAACCCTGTAGCTAAACTGATAAACTATTCATCCATCTCTAACTATATGTCGCCCACCTTGTCTCGACAACCATCGAAAGTCATGGAAAACTATCGTGCTACACAAACGTTAAAACCCTCAAATCGTTTCACGAAGGTAATCCATCCATTGTCCTAAAAATCTTGGAGGGAATTGTCAAACAATAACATGGCTTGGTTTCCATTGGGTTCGACTCACACGACTGGTTCCATGGAGCCAAACTCATGGTAAGGGAAGGGTTTGGATTCACCAACACACATGGGAGCAGAGCTACCCGAGCTAACAGAAATGAACGAGCAAAAGGGATAAGCATAAATGTGAGCATGCGAAGGTGGTGGAGTTTGCCATGCAAAATATTGATTTTCCAAGTACAACCACCGATTTACATAGTTTTTCAATCCATAATAGTAGTTCAACCATCAAGTCATGTGCCCAACTAATGAAATCAAATGTGTATACCAATGCGCGCAAATGTTATTCCATAGTGTTTAAACACCCAACTTATAAATCAAGACCAAAAATCAACTATGTGCCAATGTATCAATTCATATAATCAAATGTTTAACCAAGGTGCCAAAACGACATTCATATAGTCGACAAGCCAAAAGTTATGAAAAGATTGACATAAGGATTATATCATATATATATAAAAAAATTAATCATAACCCCTATGCACTTTCATAGAATCAATGATCAGGCAAGTCATATAAAGTGCAAATCCAAATGCTAAATGTCTTACAAACTCAATAAAACCAAGTTATACAATCAATCGAAGTATGAGAACCGATTAGGGGATCTTGCCAATTTTATAATGATCAATAAAAGGTAAGCACAATAGGCATAATGACATAAAATATATTGACAGTTTAGATAGTGATCTAAATGTGACTTCGAAAGATTCAATTTTCACGCTTACAGTCATGAAAACAAAATGAAAATAAGTCTGTAAATGTCGCAAGAAATAAAAATGTCGCAAGAAATAAAAATGTCGTCTATTTGAAAATTGCGACAAAAACTTTATGTTTGCAAGACATAGGTGTAGGCAGTTTATAGGATCATAAAAAAAATGAATTGGCTGCCAATAGTAGCCTGGTGTGTTTGGATCTGAGAAAATCCAACTTTTTCTCCAAATCTGATCTATGGATTTCTGGACTAGTACTTTTGGTACCTCTGGTACTCTGATACTTCTGGTACACTGGTTTTCTGGTACTTCTGGTACTTTGTGAAATTAGTGTTTCACTTTCTGGGAGATCAAGCCACTGAAAAGGTGCGCTGAGAGTTCCAAACTGATCCTTAGGGGAGGGCACACTTTTCTAGATGGTTTCGAGGCTGAAAAACTTCACCATCAAAAAGCCCCAATTTTCATTTATGGTAACAGTGACATTTTTCACTTGTGAAAGATGCTTCCTTTAGCTTGTCTTTGATACCATGTTAATGTTTAAGCCATTATTATAGATGTTTTCATTTCATTAGATAACAATAGCATAATCCAAGATCACTGAGAAATACACAATCACAAGACACACAACATTTATCCTGGGAAACCCTCTAGGGGAAGAAAACCCAACAAAACTTCCTTAATATAGATAGCCAATACAATGCCAAGAGATTTCTTATGCTAATACAGAGAGTCCTCTCCTAGATATGCGCCACTCTCTCTCTCCTTCTTGTTCTCCAGTAACAGATCAGAACTTGTCTCTCAAATTGAGAAAGTGTGTTGTGTCTAAGTGAGGTGATAGCCTCCTTTATTTATACAAGTCTGGTATGTGTGAAGTGTCTCTTCACTGGCAAGGCCGACTTCTCAAACTAGATTTGTAAACCCATTTTTATTATATTTCTGGGTCTCTTTAATATTTGTTGGGTTCGACTTCTTATTCTGCCTATTACAATTGTCTTTTGACCAATCCACAAAAGGGGATTTGGTTCTATTACAATAACCGACATGATCAATCCACAATGGGGATTGATCCTATGAATAATATATCAATAAGAATAAGAATATTGTTTGCAGTTACATTATTTCAACAGTTCCTAGTGGAAACACTTCACAAAATTGTTTGAATTGTAGGTCTGGCCATCAAGCTCTATGTGAATGTTTTGTGTATTTATAAATTTCCTCCTCAATCTTCTTCAAAACATCTATCACACATATTTTGTCTACTTTCAAATCAATCCTTTTGGAAATAACATTTGAAGAATGTGGATTCTTGCTGCTAATATATTCATATCTCTTCCAATTGACTGTTATATTAGAAAATGATTGATCATTCATATCAATAGGACACTTTGAGTGAAACAAACTTATATTTCCACAATGATTACATTTATTTCCACCAACACATTTTTTTTGATAAAATAATTCATCACCTTCTCTTTCACATAGAATTTTAGATATAAAAGCACATAATGTTGAAGGAGGAGGTGAACTTGGACATTAAGATTTACCAAAATCAATAAAAGTCTCGTAATATAACTCAAATTCCACATGATAACGACAAAAACTAGTGTTACGAAAAATCATGGGTCTAACAAACTGTTGGTAGCCAAATCACATTTTTCCATCATCCTATAAGCTGCCTACACCAATGTTTTGCAAACATCGATATTTCGTCGCAATTTTCAAATGAATGACACTTTTATTCTTTGCACCTTTTGCACGCTTATCTTTGTTTTGTTTTTACAACTGTAAGCGTGAAAACTTAGTCCTTCAAAGTTGCATTGGAATCGTTATCTGAACTGTCATGATCCTTCCTGTCAATATGTATATTGCACTTACTTTTTACTTATCATTATGTAGCTGGAAAAACTTCCAAACTATACTCATCGGACATTTTTGTATTGATTGTGTGACTTGGTTTCATTGAGTTTGTAATGCATTGGCATTTGGACTTGCATTTTATTCGATCTACTTGACCATTGGTTTCATGAAAGTGCATAGGGGTTATGATTAAATTTTTATATATCTCTTTTGATATAATCCCCATGTTAATGTTTTCATAACTATTGGTATGTTGAAGACCCTTTGGCACCTTGGTTAAAATAATTATATGAGCATTGGTTTCAAATCGTATGTTGATAGTTTAAAACTTTGGCACAACGTTGATTGCGTGTTGGTTTATGCACTTACCATTTGATTCATTGGTCGGCTAATTCACATAATTGTTGAAATATGCTATAATGGGTAGAACAAATAAGTAAACTGGCGGTTGTACTTTCGTAATAACTCTTATGCATGGCAAAGATAAACTCCACCACCTTCGCACGATGGCATTTATGCCAATCCCTTATTCACCGTTTACCTCTATTAGCTCGCATTGCCCCGCATGCATTTTACTCCTCTGTGTGCTATGACCCAAACCCTTTACTTACCATGTGCTTGGCTCCATGGCACCAATCATGCGAATCAAGCCAAATGGCAACCAAGCCTTGTTAATGTTTGACAATGCCCAGAAAGACTTGGAGGCTAACAGTTGGCTCACCTTCGTGCAGAGATTTGAGGGTTTTAACCTTTTCATGGCACAATAGTTCTCTTTAACTTTGGATGGATGTAGAGCCAAGGTGGGTGATATCCAATTGGAAATTGATGAGGGATTTATCAGTTCTGCTACAGGGTTACCTGCCACAGGCCAACGTTGGTTCAAAAATTTGAAAGTAGAAGAGGTTCCATGGCCATTGTTGTTTCTCTTGTGAAAAGTCACCTCTTGTGATAGAGGTATGCCCATATCTATGCTCAAACCACGATGGCATGACCTATTGATGCTAGTCAAGCAGTTCGTGACCTATGAAGGTCGATACAGACTCATTTTTCTCTACCACCTACGGTTGCTAATGAATTTTGTAGGGTATCCTTTCAACATGCCTTTCTACTTTCAGCGCAGCTTATATAAGATGTCGAAAAGGTTTAAAAGGGAGAAGGATGATAGTAGCCTATTCCATCATGGGCTTATTAAACTTATCATTGTTTATCACTTGAGTTTACATGGTGATAGCTAGAGAGCTTTCGTCACTCGAAATGGTTTCGATGACACAAACCCTATACAGGTTGACAAGCTTGTGGTGAGTGAAGTCAAGGCTGGACCCCCCATGCCCTTCCATATCCTATTGCCCGCTCCTAAGCATTTGGTCGATCCTCCTATTGAATTACTAGACATTGGAACTGAGAAAGATGAGACGATTAAAAAGACTGTAAGGAAAAATCCCAAGGCAAACCCTACTGCTAATATCAAGGGTAAAAAGAACGCTAGGCTTATTTCAAGGATGGCTAGAAAGAAACCTAAACCCCCTGCTGAGTCAAAGCCTATTGTCCTTAGCGAGGATTCAGACTCTGACATAGAACATTTTTTATCCACTGAGTATCCTTACTCATAGGGTTTATTCCCCGAGCCACCTCATGATTTCATGACGAATCTTCCTCCCTGCCTAAGGAATAACCCTAGCTACCCTGGCATCAAATTGCCTAGCAAAACCCTCAGCAATGTGTCCAAACCCTCGCCTCTTTTTTTGAAACCCACACACCCGTCATGTGACCAGTGTGAGTTATGGTTGGAATGATACTACATTGACGTTCCTCTACTTCAATCCAAAATTCAATGGCTGGAAGTTCAAATTGCAGCATTGACCAGCCAAAGAGACCAACTCAAAGCAGCTAATAAGAAGCAGAAGACAACTGGCTCCATCATTTTCAAGAACGTTGAATCGGCCACAACCGTTATCAACTCTAAATTGTTGTGATCTATCCATACAGGTATGAATTTTGGTATCGTTTTAGTTTTGTGAACGATCAAGGTTAATATAATGATTTGAATTTTGTGTTCAAATAGCTCTGTTTCTCATTCAAATGCCTTTATCATTCATTGTTCATCTTGTACATTGTTTCGCTTTGCTAAAAATAAGTGGAGTTTCGTTTTGATACATGATTCGATCATTCCTAGTTTAGTCACTAGTAGATTTGTATCGGATTTTATTGGTTTTCGATTGGATTTGAGTTGATTAAGTTGGCGAAATTTGTGGTTGGTTTTTAATTGGATTTGTTTCGTATCTACTCAGGGCAATAAATTTTCATGATAGATTTGGAATACAATCACGTTTGATTTGATTTGTATGTTGTGATCGTTGAATGATTTTATGAGTTTGGTTGTTACATATACTGTCATATGATTTTCAACACTGGAATACAATTCTGACCGTTTCGAATTTGAGAAGAATGACTCTATTTTTACGCAAACAATGCTCTCACTTAAGCCTGTGCAAATATTCATGCCCGAATCATGGGATAGTTTCCATTCACGGTGATTATGTTAAAACCCTCGCTGTTTGATTTGCTTAAATGGATTGTTGTCTATTTTCAGTTGGTTCAATCACTTTCATGAGCTAGATTCACATTGTGAAAGTTGTTCTGTTTGTTTTTAGTTTGCAAACAAATTGATCAATAATTGTTATCTTTATCAAATCCGGTTATAATGCGTTTGAAACAAATAATTTTAATCAAAGCAAATCTATATTGTCTGCCCAGTTTGCTAAAAACAAACGATCAGATAATTCTTATGAACCCTGTTACCAGCTGAGTGATTTCATTATGATTTCGTTTATGGAAAGTTACGCACTAGTGTTGGTTTAGTTCGCTCATGGCATGAAATGTTTGTTATATCAATACAGTTATAACAATTTGAAAATTATTCTATTTAGATTCGATTGTGTTACCTTTTGATGAGACGGCATAACAATTGCATAAAACTGGTTTTAATTGTATTGATTGCATTGGATAAGAAACGATTTCCTTCTTGTTTGATCATGATCCTGTTAACCCAACTTTGTGGTAACAAAAGAAACAGAGCACGCGTATCTCTATGATCAGTTGATTGATTTTGATCCTGTTTGATTTCGAATGGTATAACCATTTCAATTTCAATCATTCATTTTCAAATAGTTATTGGATATTAATTGAAGTTAATTCTTTTAAAAGATTTTTAATCAATTTTGATGTTGATTCTGTGTCTTATTTAGACCAGCTACAGAATCGCAAGATTCTGTAGCTAGTCTATAGGATCAGATTTTTATCATTTTGTTAAAAAATAATCCTTCTAATTTGCTCATTTTTGGCCCTTTTCAAGTAAATTAGAATTGAATGGGACATGATGGACAGTCTAGGGGAATATTTGTGTATTTTAGTTTTACTTTAGATTCCTAGTTTAGTTTAACTTGGGATATCTTCCCAGATTTTATGTAATTAGTTTGATAACTTCCACAGGGAGGTTTTACCTTGTGGAAAACTTATAAATACTTATTATTTTTTATAATAAGGAGCATCCTCACTCGTGGGAGAAATAGGATTATGGATTCCTAATACAAACTGAGACAGAAGTTGATGTTCTGCTACAGCTTTCGCTTTCATAATATCAATCTTTTGTTTCATGTTTTTGCTTATCAATTTGCACTTGATTAGTGACTACTTTAGCTATCATAGTCTTTTGAAAAATGATATGATTGAGTTAATGTGATCCATGTCTGATTTATTTCACTAATTTAAAAATACAATAATTATTTAGTTCAGTTAATGAATGACAGATTTCTCTTCTTCATCAATTGAGTTATTATGTATAAGTCTTTGCAAACAGGTTTATCTAACTGTGAAGGTTTATAAATTATAAGATTGTTGTTATTTTTATGTCTTGTTTGTCCTGTAAACACACTTGAAGAGCACTGCAACTATCGTTTACAAGAAGCTCCTGGATAATTCAGTGCGGGTTTCCTCCCTTTGATCGGTTGAGCCAATCATCATACACAGGACAAATCTGGAGCATTTCTCCAGGTCAGTTTGTTAATTAAGTAGTCTAATTAGATATACGTTAGAATTAGTGTATCAGTTGTTTAGTTTAGTTCTGCTTTATTTCTGTTCTTAAAAAATTATAAAATCAACAAAAATATCTCTCGCTGTCTTAGGACAGAAAATAAATGAATTTTTCAGGTTTTGTTTAAATCTATAAATTGTAGATATTATACATTTTGTGAATAAGTTATATTTCAGTTAGTAGTTAGATGGTAAATTAGTTAGAGTTAGTATAGTAGTAGTTAGTAGATTGTATATATAGAATAGTTAGATTAGTTTAGTTTGTTTTAATAATTAGTTTTAGTTTAGTTTGTTTTTTAGTTTTAGTTAGATTAGTTTATTAGTTTGTTTTATTTGTTTTTAGTTAGAATAGTTTAGAATAGTTTTTATTTATTTTTATTTTCTTAGGACCTTAGATCGGCTAATAGAGCCGCTAAACCCATCAGGGTGGTTCATCCCAAACATCTTGGGTTATTAGACAACCTCGGGCCGGTTCCACTCTTCCAGTTGACGGACTGTCAATTTCGCCCATCAACAAATGGCGCTAGAAGGAGGGCATGAACTTAATTAATGGCACGAGGCAGTCGCAAGACTCCTCCCCCCCCTAATCAATTACCTATAGTGACTAGAATCCATTCAAATGATAATATCCCCCCTCAAATAGCAACTACTTCAACCGACAATCCATAGATCACAGTTGAGCCATCAACCCCTAATCCTACATGTGGTGACATACAAGAGATTGTCCCTCAATCTCTTATAAAAGCACATAGTGCCTTAGCTCATCTGAGGCAACCAAACTATCTGTGGGGTCAACCTTTGGACTTCTCTAATATCAGAGAACAATTAGGAGACACTAACCTCACTGTGAATCCCACAGATCCAATCTTAAATCTTGCTGCAGGAGGATATGGGATACCTCCTTCACAACCTCCATCATCTCCTTTTTAATCTGAAGGAGATTCCTCTGACGAAGGCGATTCCATTTCTCAGCCTTCCACACCCATTACCCCAATGGAAAATCAGAACAACCCTGCTAGACTCTGGCTTGATCAGGATGTTGTAGCTATACTTGGAGCTTAGCACCCTCTACCTAAACACTCGGAGAAATGGCTTCCCAAGTGTGACCTTGACTCAAAACAGATCGCTAAAGATCACATTAAAAAGTTTATGTTAGCCATTAGACTCTGTAATGTCGAATATGAAGACGTTGTCTATAGGTTGTTCCCTTATACCTTTGAGGGAAATGCATCCACATGGTACTTTTCCCAACAACCCCATACCATCGTGTCTTGGGAAAAGTTCGAGTCATGCTTTTTGGAAAAGTTCAGAGACGATAAACCTCCGGAAGTCCTAGTCATGGATCTTTCTAGCTTAAGAATGAACCCAAAAGAAAAAGTTAAATATTTTAATAAAATATTCTTAACACTTAAAAACTGAATCCCTGTGGATTCCATGCCTACCGAGAGTATTATAATAGATTACTACACTAAAGCTTTACATCAAAGCATAGCTATTTGGGTTAAACGATATAAGAAAACCACATTGTTAGAAGCCTTCGAGGAGGCCAGCCAGATTGAAAAAGACATACTTAGTCTTAAAGACTCTTCTAGAAATGAAACCGAGACTATTTCTTCTTCCAAAAAGAAGATCAATATCCTTCCTAGACCTACTCAAAATAAAACACAACCTGAAAACTCTGATTTAGAAAACTTAATTAAAGTTGTCCAAAAACTGTCAAATCAAGTTATAGACTTAAAAAGGTCAACTGAAGAAGCTTCCTCGAGTAAAGGGCCCTACAAACCTCCTTTCCGGAAGCCTTTTCCTACCAACCAACCTAATCCAACCATCGAAGGCCTTAATCTAGAAAGTCTACAATGTGCTCTTCAAACAATTCTAGAAGCCCAAGATAACTTGATGCCCCCTGAGATCCCTCATGAGGTAGTTGAACAAGAAACAGTTCAAGAAGAAGAGTCTTCTCCAAACATTTTTGGACACTTCTCGGATAGCATCTTTCAAGCTAACTTTGAGACAGTTCATCCTTATAATACCAGGAGTAAGGAAGCAAACAAACCTTCTGCCAAAAACACTATAACTTCACCTCCAAAGAAATTTAAATCTGTCGAGACTAAACAAAGCAATGTGAACCCAAACTTAGATTATGATGTTGTTGAAGATCTTAAAAAGTTAAGGGATAACATTTCTATTTATGAGTTATTGAAGTTTCCATTTCTGCTTCAAAAAATGCTGCAAAATATTTCGAAGAATGGCAAAAATGGTAATTCAAGTATTAATAAGGTTGTGCAAAACAAAGTTCTTCAGAAGACTTCTACTAAAAATAATCCTGATCTTCAAGATAAAGGAAGGCTTCTTGTAAGTAATGTAAATAATGTAGATAAAGTATCTTTAGAAACTGCGAGTAAAAAGTCCACCAGCTACTACTCTTAGTACTCGCAAAAATGTACCTCCTTTCTTGTTAACTTTCGAAATTTTCAATAGAAACGTGCATAATTGTATGGTGGACTCAGGGGCATCATCCAATGTGATGACTTGGTCTGTCTGCCAGAAGATTAACGCTAAAGTGGAACCGTCTACTTTAAAAATCATACAACTTGATCGAACCAATGTTAAAGTTATAGGCGAACTAAAAAATGTACTTATTAGGTTATCATCTAACCCCAAGGTTCATCAGGTTATTGATATAATCATTGTGGATATCCCAGAAGTGTATGGTCTATTTTTAAGCAGGGACTGGTCGGAGTAGCTACATGGTTACTCCGTGACAGACTGGTCTCACCTATGGCTTCCAGATAATAGCAAGCCTAACAAGATCAGGGTGAATTGTGAACGCTACCTTAAGTTCACGGTCACAGATTTGAACGATCCTAACGAACCATTCACACCTTTTGATGATTCACCCAAAATCCAAGGGATAGATACCTTCTTTGGAAATTTCATGGCTGAGGCTTCACCTATCATCAATCCAGAACAACAGTCTGAGATTGTAGCGTATATGCAACCAACAACTTCTATGCAATAGTCCCATGTGCCCGATGGAAATCAAAATTGGTCTCTATATTTCGACGGGTCTAAGTCTAAAGAAGGAGCCGGTGTAGGCTGTATCATTATCAATCCGACAGGTAACAAGACATTAAGTGCATGTAGACTAGAATTTGAATGTACTAATGATATAGTAGAATATGAGGCTTTACTGCAAGGTCTCAAAAAAGCTCTGGATATGAACATTCAAAACCTAGTTGTATTTGGTGACTCTAAAATAGTGGTTAGACAGGTAAGAGATTCTATTCACTGTCTCTCTCCGCATCTCAAGAGCTACCAGTCTGAGGTATGGAGTTTAATGAATAAATTTTATGCTTTCAATATAAATTTCATTCCTAGATTAAATAATGTTGAAGAAGACCTATTAGCTAATGTAGCTTCTAAACTTCTTCCTACAGAAGGCTTGTCCCCAGACACATTCTCCGTTGAGATGTTGTTTCGACCATCCATTCCCGACAACATCACGAACTGGAGATTCTTTGACGACGATCAACAGATCATCAACTTTCTGCACATGGAAGAAACCTTTCAAGTCACGGTGATAGATGAACGCACGCACGGCGACAAATTGCACGATTTTACGGTAATACCTGATCCGAAAACTCTTGAAGCTCTGTCGGACATGGTAAAATCCATACCCAAATCTATAGTCAGATTAGAGAAGTTTTATGATTTTGAAGATAAATTTAAAAAGACGGTCAACTGTAAAACCAATAGTTTCTTGTTGTCTTATGAAAAAGTAAACTTAGGAACTAATGGAAATCCTCAGTGCATTAACCTAGGCTTGGGAGGTTCTCAACAAGAAAAAACTGCATTTGTTAAATTATTTAAAGAATTTAAGGATGTCTTTGCATGGACGTATGATGATCTTAAAACTTTTGATCCTAATATAATACAACATGTCATTCCCATGAAGCTCCAAACCTTACCCTTTCAACAAAAACTGAGGAAAATGCACCCTAAACTTGAACTGACCATTCAAAAAGAATTGAATAAGCTCCTTAATGCTAAAATAATTTTTCCTGTCAGGCACACTCAATGGGTTTCTAGCCTTGTCCTAGTTTGGAAGAAAAACGGGGAAATTCGACTCTGTGTTGATTTCTGAAACCTCAATAGAGCGTCTGATAAAGAAAACTATCCAGTCCCACCCTGTTAAGCCCTAATATTGGGCCATTACCCCTTAATTGGGGCATATCAGATTAGTAATGTTATTTTATTTATGTCGGCTTTAGGCCATTAGTTGCAATTATACCTCCTAGTCTCCTATATATACCAAGGAGACATTTTCATTTTGAATCATCTTGTACTTGAACATTTAAGTGGGGTAAAAGGAGGCTGCCCCCTCACAGAGGCTTATTATTTGAAATTATCTCTTTTTCAAGGTGTTGATTACTTTTCCTGAGGTTTCTCTATGCTATATTGATGTTTGGTTCTTAACATATGGTATCATAGCTCAAGGTCTTGGGGTTTCGCTGCTACATCTAAGACACTGTGGAATTTTTGCTATAACTTATTTTCTACAATGTTTCAGAAGGAACGGCTTGGAGGTTATTTATCAGACAGATCAAGGTACGTTGGGTTCAAAATTTATCTTTCGAGGCCTTATACTTTTGGAGATATGGCCTGTACAAGATAGGGTTTTGGAATCATCCTGAAATGAGTCTTTGTATAATGTTCTCTATAAAACATTTTATGTAATGTTTATGACCCTGAACTCTAGAGGAAATTTACAGAAATTAGTGATTTATCTGTGGTAAAATTTTCAGCTTCTGGGCCATCTTAAATTTGTAGATACACCCTGTGTAAGATAGGGTATCTGACTAGTCCTATTGGCTAGTCTCAAGAAGGTGTTCTAGGTAAAACAATCATAACTTCTTCCTAGAGTATCCAAATTGGATCGTGGACACTCTGTAGTATTTTGGGTGTGAGGTTTAGAATTTTATATCAATTATTTTGTGTGGGCCACACTATACAAGTGAGATCTCCTGGAAAGGCCAAAAATCAACAAGTTGTGGGGAAGTTATCATAAATTCCACTTGGAACATCCAATTTTGATCAGACCTGTGGCATTGAAGAGAAGACATATCATAGAAATACATAATATAAAGTTTCATACCCATGAGGTCCAAAAATTGGGAGATACAACAGAAGAAATATTG
>JASDQU010881575.1:3433-26799 GCA_032191745.1 Picea mariana | reverse complement strand
CTCTGAATCATCCTCTTCAAATTCATCAAAAAATGAACCATGATTTTCATTTTCTATTGAGTGTGTTGTATTAGAAGACCCAACAATATCATCCAAAATTCTGGACTCTTTTCATTTTTTGAAGGGGGCTAGGGCTAAGGCTGCTTGATGTCTTACATGTGGTACGAATTTTGGACAAAATGTTATTTCCAGTGTTACATGGGGACACGTTCCTGAGGGGAGGGGATGCACTCCCTATGCTTCTGGGATGGGGGTACACCAAGGGGGGAGTTTCTCCACGTCCCATTTTTGGGGGATGTAGTAGGGAATGTCCCCTTCAAAAAATGAGGTGCTCCCATGCTCCCTTTTGACCAAAGCTCTTTATTTTGAGGAAAAAAAGTAAAAAAAGCAAAGTAAAAAATAAGATGAATTTAAACCTAATGCAGAACTTGGGCTGGTTGGTGTGCCATTGAGTATTCTGGAGAATGCAAATGATTCTAATTCAAATAGGGATATTCCCATGGCTAGTCCTTATTCCTTTGCGCAGTAGCTAGATGCAAAGACCAGTGGGATCCGTTATCTTGGGACTTAGATCTATATCTTCTGAATTTTCTAAATATAATGAGAAATAGAATGGTGATAAATGATTGGTGAATTGTGATTATTATGTTGTTAATAGTTACATCATTACACGTGTCATTAATGATTTATTATGTTGCATGTGTTTATATATATATATATTATATATAAAATTTCAATGATTTATGTTTCAATTTTCATATATTTTAATTTTAATTTTTTAGTATTCTGGGCAAGGTCCCCTATGTTAGAGACCCCGACGGGGTGCTTCTATACGTCCCCTGGATGCATTTCCCTTCTCCTGCATCCCTGCATCGTGGAAAATTCATGGAGCATTGGTGATTTCACCTTTGGGGACATGTCCAAGGTGATATTGGAACCTATTAAACCCCTGTGCATTCCTTACCACACAAATTGCATCTGACTGTACTTCTTTTCACTGGTGTGCAGTAGTTTACCTGGGCATTTTGTTTGTCAAAAAAGATGAATAACATGTATGTGAATCACTGTTGCAGTGCTGTTACAGGGGTGAAAATGGCAGTTACAGGCTGAAATTGACTGTTGCAGCACTACTACAGGCCTGAAATATGGTGTTCAGAGGCCAAAAATCATTGTTTTATGTTCTGAAAATGGCTTTCAGAGTCTAAAAATCACTATCACAGGGCTGTGAATGACTGTTTCAGGGATGAATGGTAGTGAAATGTGGTTGTAGCAGGTTTGAAAGAAGACAGTTTCAGGTATGAAATCAATTTCTGGAAGAAGTCCCTCTTCTGCGACAAAAACAACAGTGTAAGTAAGGCCCTATGTTCTAATTATGCATAAAGAACTCAGAAAAATGAAAAAATGTCATAGAAAGTTGAAATAAACTCTAGAATAAGCCCTAAACCACTTACCATTGGAACTGAAAACCAGCTGCAATGTGTGGCCAAGCCCTGAAAATTGTGCCTTAGGTCCTCGTCTTAGTGTTTTTCAGAGACCCTAGATACTAGTGGAAAGCCTTCTCAGAGATGCCAAGAAAAAATGGTGAAAAATGAGCTCTAAATGAGCAAAACATGAATTGTGAATCCATAATCCCTTTTCCAGTGAAACAAGCCAAATGACTGAGTCACATTAGTCATCTGCGTCTTGGTGGGTCAACTAGGTTTTGGTTGGTTCTAATGAGTATTTGCCTGGTCTAACAGTTCATGGACGAGTCAACTGAGTCAAACTGGTAACCCAAATTTCATCAGTCAAAGACAGGGTCGAGTGTGTCCATGTTGAACCAATCTAGTTTTGGTGCTAGGTCAGGTAGAACTGCCAGGTCCAGGTAGAACTGTCGGGGTTGGGTAGAACTGCTGGGTCCTGGTGGAACCAATCAGGTCTAGTAACTATTTATAACCCTCCCTTACCCTAACTGTTGTCCTTTCTTATCGGTGATACAGTACTTTGAGTACATTGAGGAGGTGAAGTTGGACTTTTGTGAACATCAAGCTTTCAAAGGAAAAATGTCCAACTTCACATCCTTAATGTACTCAAACTACTGTATCACTGGTAAGAAATGATGTTGCATAAATTTCTGAAACACAGGAATGTTTGGAATGCAGTAACAGTCCTAGTCTGATTTCTAACCTACCTACTCAGGAAAACAGAAAACTGAAATCTCTATCCAAACTGCAATCTAATTTTTAATAGGAACCTAAGTCACATGGTTCAGGTTCGAGTTCATGTTGGGAAACGATTAGTTTCGATTTGGGTTTGAATTTTCCAATAAGGTTCGGCTATATATATATATAACAAATCAACATGTGGCTCTTTAATTTTTTTTGTGGCAGCGTATCAAATCGATGCCCCCTTTCTTTGGAAAGTATCTTCATATGGGATATCTTCTACGGACTTTTCTCACGTGTTTCAACTCCCTGACACCCCTTAAGCAGCTTATACCACAACAAACAAACTGTAGCCACATGCCAACACTGCAATGGTTTACCGTTCGGTGTTTATTGGTGCTCAATATTCAAACACAGGAGGCGCAATTCACAGATTCACTTCACAAACACAGGGTTTAAACTTTAGGGTTCACAATAGCCAGGATTTAGCAACTCACGAGGGTTACTAGTTAGGCGGGGAAAAAAAACATGCGCTGCTGGGATCAGTTTTTAATTTTTATGCTCATTTTTAAATTTTTTATAAAACTAATTAACTTTACCTCACATTGACGGTTGAACCCTAATCGAACCTCATCCCAAACCTCAATAGCATTTAAATTCATCTTAAGGTTCCAATTCAGGCACGGGTTTGAGTTCGTTCAGGTTCAACATTAGGTTCGCCTTTGAGGTTCGGCGAACCTCAATTTTTTTTTGAGGTTTGTCGAATTTCAAACCTCAAGCTTAGGTTCAGCGAACCCTGTGACTTAGCTAGGAACTGAAACACATCAGACTGCAGAAAGTAGCAGCAACTGTACAGATATGTAACTCAAATCACATCATTGTTTATTACTTTTGAAAATAGGAAATAGACGAAAGCTTTAAACTCTACCCTCTATCCATTGCTTCCTACTCTGAAAAATTGAATGATTAATACCTATACCCCTTCCTTCTCCTTTATTGACTAGGAGGTACAGTGAATGTGGACACATGCACAACAACGCCTCTAGTGAAATAAATTTAAACCCTAGATCTAGATTATATTATTGGCCTTGGGATTAGCACCTTCAACCTACATGAAAGAACTATTCTTAGGAAGGTGCACCCACTAGAGGAGAGTTCAAGTATGCATGCATGCATCTCTCTTTTCTAGAGATTTGTGCCCTGTCGATCCTTGGAAACTTTCCACATGCAAAGCACCCTAAATTACTGTGCACGCTACTATTAACTAAAGCAAATTCCTAAATAGATGTGAACTGCTAAATATAAAAAAGTGTCTAAATTGGAACTAAACTGAGGATGGAACATGAATGCCTATCTCTCTCTTCTCCATAAATGGCCCTGCACCTTCATTACTATTTTATGGAACAACTGAAGGAGGTCTTATTGCTGATGTTGTCATTAACGCTACTGTACAGACCACTGTATGGAATTTCTGCTGGAGTACTTGCCACTGTACCTTCTTTGTAGCACCCATATCTTCTTTTCTTGCTGCTGCCATTAATGGTGCTCTGTTGGACACTTTCTAAGGTACCAAAAGTCCAACACTCCCTCTTACCGAGGAAATTGTTCTCTGCCAAACACAAGATACTCCCTTTGCATCTGGAATCGCCTCTCTACTAGGGGCTTGGTCAAATAGTTGACCATCAACAAACCTGAAGAAACATGAATCTAGATCACTTCTTCCTTTTAATGTTTGAAGTTTCAACTCTCTTCAAAATCTTCAAGATGAAAACCTTTTGTACAAATAACATTGCAACAACAACCTGCCAATCTCCTTTGTCCTTCATGCCATCTTCACTGATCAAAATCTTCTTACACTATATCATGAATTATTTGGGACTCCCCAAAATAATGAACTCATATGGAATCTGGATATAAGGCCAAGAAAAGTGTATCAGATCTATCAAATAACAAATTGAAATCTACATTAGACCCAGAACAACCCAAAATGAGTACAATCTCATTGACACTGAAACCCAAAATAGAGGGTGCATCTAGGGAAACTCCCTCTTCTGGGGAGAATCCTCCGACCATTGGAGGAAGAGTCTCATTAAGGTCAACTACCTCTTGCTGAGTGAATCCTTCTGTAACAACCTTATCCCGGTACTCTTCATTCACCCTTTAGTTGTGATCAAGGAATCAATCAGTGATTTGACAGCCGGTTCTGTAATTGTCTCTTGAAGGCTGGAGAAACCCTCCTATATCACGGAATCCTGCCATACCTGCCCAATTGGATACGCAAGTAGCTTGTAAAGACCACCTTCTCACACGTCTTTGGACAAAACTTGACTAGACCCATGGCGACTGTCTCTGATGGTAACTTGTTGACCTTCAAACTCAGCCAAACACTGTAAATTTGTCATGCAATAAACTGAAAGCAGACACTTCGTTAAATTAGGAACATACGAGACATAATGTGACTTAAGAACATCACCTAAAGGCATCTGGAAAGATATGGAGCTTAATCCCATCATAGGATACATGTCATCATTACCCAACTCCACAACCATTCCTTTCTCTTGCTCTTGAAACCTATTGAAAACCTTTTCCTCATAAGTCATATGTCTTGAAGCTCCACTATCTGCATACCATCCAACCCCCAAAACCGTGTATGTAGAAACACTGGACACCATGGAAAAGTGGGTTTCTAGCTTGGTAGTCAAATCATCCACACTGGAAGAATCTACACTTCGTGAAATTTTTTTCTCTTGTTGTTGTTGCTTACCCTTTCTCTTCTTCTTTTCAAGACAATGAGGCATATTGACATGCTTGCCGCACTTGAATCACTTCATATGACTCAAGTCTTTCTTCCCTTAACATGAAGAATTTGATTATTCTTCCTTTCCCTTTTGACCCATCCCAGGTCCTCCTTTCCTACCTCCTCTCATCACCCTACTAGTGAGGGCTAGATTTGGTCCATCATCCTCATCCTTATAACTAGTTGAGACTTTCTCTAGTCTCATTTCCTCTCCAATGAAAGCATCCCTCAACTTCTAGAAGTCAATATCTTCTCCTGACCACAGATAACCTGGAAAAAGTTGTGCCAAGATGAACTGAAGTCATTCAGAGAAATCCACACACACATAGCATCAATCAGGAGCTTGGATAATGGCTATGATCTTCCCATTCGCTTATCCCCCAGAGAAATGCTATAGAGTTATTCCATCCTGATAGCACCAATACAGGGTAGCTCATCATCTTTATCTTTGTCAGCAACTGCACCAAGTTGGTCTTTCAACTCTACTAGCCTCATTAGATAGTTGGCTATTGTATGTGTCTTGCACATGTGGGTTACAGTGAGCTTGTTCCTTAGGAGAAAATTCCTGGATACCTTCACACTCTGGTACATGGTTTCCAAGGCATCATACATCTCCTCGGTGCAGTGCTCTTGCTGGTGATGTAAAGGATCAAAGGATCCTTCACTGAATCCAACATGACTTACTTCAGGTTCACTACATTCTTGTTGCACTTTGCTAGATATTTGGGATTTGTAGGAGGTTTGATCTCCTTCTCCATAAGGTACCAAAGGTTTGCTACTTCCACGAGTTTCCGCAGTGTCTACTTCCATAGCACAAAGTTAGAGATGCCCTCCAACAAGTGACTCTCTTGCATATTGGGAATGGCCAGTACTGCAACTCCACTAAAGTTACTCTTTTTTCATTAGTTCTAAAGTGTAGAGGGACTACAACTTCTTGTCCATCAACCAACTTGAAGGGTGTTTGGCTAGTCGACCTTTTATATGCAGTTTTGTACGCCCATAAGATAGTAGGTACCTTGTCATCTCAATCATCTTCGTCGACCCCACATATTTTTGTGAGTCCTTTGTGTAGGGTTTTATTGAAGGACTTGATTKCTCCATTTTCTTGGGGATGATAGGGCGAGGTTTTCTCATTGTTGTTCAAGAATTCTTACATTGATATCATTATGGTACCATTTACAAAATGGGTTCCTTGGTCACTTATTAATGTCAATGGGCATACAAATCTTTCGATGATGTTCTCATAGATGAACTTGATTGCAACTTATTTTGTATAGGTCTCAGTTGGTTCTGCTTCTACCCACTTAGTGAGGTATTCCATTGTTGTTATAATAGACATGGTTGTTGTTCTTTTCCCTCTTTTTTGGGAAAAGTCCTACAAAGTCAATAGCCCATATTTTGAATGGGAGGGTTGGATTGACCGAATGTAAAGGCAACTCATCCTTCTATATTGGTCAAACCATCTTCTGGCGCTTGTCGCACCTATTTATCTTTTCTCTACAATCCCTATGCAGCTTAGGCCACCATAATCCAGCTTGCAATATTTTTCTAGCTATGCTATTTGCATAGAAATGGCACCTCCTTCATAACCAACATGTGCCTCTTCAATTATGCTACCCCTTTCATGCTCTAAGACACATCTCCTTAGTATGTCATATGGTACTAATTTGTATACATATCCATTTTTGAGTGTAAAGGGAGCAACTTTCATGGCAAGTACCTTCTTATTCTTTTCTGGTAGACTTTCTGGTGCCTTTCCTTCTTGCAAAAATTGGACAATTTTTGCTAGTTCTTTTGATGTAGCCTCAATTCATGTTGCTTCTTCTCCTATCTCTACTCTTGATAGACAATCTGGCCCAACATTATTCTTCCTTGGTCGAATGATCACCTCAAATTCAAACTCCTAGAACAATAGAATCCATCTGCAGACTCTACCTAGGTGGACTAGCTTGCAGACCAAATATTTCAGTGCTTGGTGGTCAGTATAAAATATAAATGGCTTGGCCAACAAGTAATGTCTGAACTTTTGTTGGGAAAAAATCATTCCAAGCCCTTCTCATTCTGTAGTCGAATAGTTCTTTCATTATTTAGTTTTTTACTAGCATAGGAATTGGGGTGATTGATCGACTCATCTCTAGGTTGAACAAGGATAACTCCGACTACGACTTTTGATGCATCGACATGCACGTCGAATTTCTTCGACCAGTTGGGTCAATATTGGGGCTTCGACCAATTTTATTTTTGGAAGCTCTAATGACCCATTAGAGTCTATACTCCATACAAATTCTACAACGGTCTTGAGTAATTCACCCATGGGGAATGTGATATTTGAATAGTGCCTTATGAATTAGCGGTAGTAGCTTGTATGTCCCCAAAAATATTTTTATTTGTTTGGTATTGACAAGGGTTTTTAAATCGAGGATTACTTTAATATTTTCCATGTTGACTTTCATTCCATCTTTGTAGACAACAAGACCTAACAATATATCGATGGGTGTTTCAAATAAACATTTCTTTATATTTAGTGAAAGATGTATATGGTGTTTTAGTAAATTGTATACGATCCAATCATCAAAGTAGATTTCCATGGTTTTATAGATATATTCTTGAAATGCTTTAACTACTATCCTAGAAAAGATAGTAGGATCATTTTTTAATCCAAAGGGAATTACTTTGTATGCAAAGGAGCTGAATTCCGAGACAAATGTTGTCTTCTCTTGGTCTTCCTTAGCAATTGGCACTTGGTTGTATCCCAAAACTCCATTTGTGAATGAATAACATCCGTGTCCCGCTACTTCGTTTATAATTTTGTTTGTAAAAGGGGTTGGAAAATGATTAGTAAGTGTAACATTATTCAACCCTCTAAAGGCGATGTAGATTTTTTTTTTTTCGGGATTAGGATTTTTTATCTGTACTACCATAGGGTTGGCCCATTTTGACTTGTCAATAGGGTAAATGATTCCTGTTACCAACATTCCTTCAATTTCTTTGTATTTGTGTGCTAGCATGTTTGGTCTCTTTTTTATAGATCTGGCCCTTGGCATTAGGTCGATCTTCATTTCTCCCATTTTTTTTACCATACCTTTGAAGTCCTTATAGTCCCTGGAAAACATGTCTTGGTATTCTTTGAGCAGGTTGACCATTTCGATTGTTTGCTTTTTTGACTAGTAGTTGCCTATATTAGCCATTTTAGGTCAACCATCATTTGAAATATCGACTTTTGTATATTTTGTTTCAACATTCCACCCATTTCGGTGCCTTTGATTCATCTAGTTTTCTTTCTCCTTCATGGACTTCATTATATGTTGAAGGGAAGTCGATTTTATCTTGTTCTTCTAGGTCGAATTGCTTAGACACTTTTAAGATAGATTTCACGTGTCTCATAACTTTTGGATGATCATTCCTCCACCTAAAGTTCTTCCTTGAAAAACATTTGTTTTCCATGTCAATTCATTTGTTGATCTGATTATTTTGTTCGTGCCATGATACTCTATTGCAAGTCGAGGTCGACCCCATGTCGACATATGACTTGCCCTTTTCTTGTGTAATTTTATTACTTGGTATCTCTATATAATTTCTAATCACCTAGATTGCTTCTTGCAGGTCGACTTCTGCTGGGGCAAAGGTGAAGACCTTTATAAAGTTTTCCTTTAGTTCTTTCCAAGTGTACATATCTCCTCTTGCTTCCTCAAATTTGTACCATTTATATGGTAAGTCATCCAATGTATTCGAGAACATGCGTGGTTAGACTCGTTCATCTCTATAACCAATTCTTCTCCACTTTTTTTCACAATCTTGAATATGGGCTTTGGGATCAAACCCTAGTTTAAATTTTTGACCATATTGGCTACAACAATAAGCTTTTTCCCTCCAAATCTTTCCACAAAGTACATTTTTTTCCTGCTCTACGTTTGTAGTCGAAGTGTGTGTGTATCCCACCATCATATGGCTTGTCATGTGAACCATTGCACCAAGCTTTGTAGTTGGCCTTGTTCATCGACTGATTTCGACAATTCATTGACATGCAATGCAGGTGATTCCCATTCTTTAAATTTCAATGGGGGGATTGTGGTCGACTTTGTGTTTGAAGGTATTAAATTTGGATATTTTCTAATTCTTTTCTCATAGGTGGTGGGTACTGCTTTGATTGAAAAGCAAGATCGTAAGCTTTCTTTTGGTATGGCTTCAACCATCCAATATTCTCTTGCTTTTGACTCGTAGTTGTCCATTTTCCACTCGTACAACTCTATATTAGAGTTTTGACCTACAGACAAGGGCGAACCATGCAACAATTTTCCTTTGGAATTTGATTCCAAATTGTCTTTGTTCCCTTGAATGACTTGATAAAATTTTCTTGCATTGATTTCTTCCTCTTGGGGTTCCGACCATGGTTTTCCTTCTCTATGGTCCAAGGGTATAATTATCTTTATACTGTTTCCTTTAAGAATTGTTGTCTTTTTTGAGGGAGATCGTTGCTTTCATCTTTTGACCCCAAGGTTGATTGACCTATGCTGAATATGCGGGGATATCTTCGACTAAATTAATAACTTCAAGATCGACCACAGTTGGTATCCCCATGATCAACATTTCTTGCATATTTTAAGTTGTTGATTGGTTTGGAAAATCTCTGGTCTACTAAATTTAAGAAATTATTAGAGCTGACCAAGTCAAGTCTGCCCATCTTGATCTAGACTTCTTTTGGGAGAATATGGACTTGAGATCCAAAGTCGACCACGACCTGTGGAATCATAAACCCTTTGACTTCCAGGTCGACTTGTGGATCATAATCATCATAGAATCTTTCTTGTTGAGTCAATTGGCACATATTCTTACATGTTCCCTACTTTTTGCATTCTTTGAGGATATTCAATAATTCCAACAGTCTGGAGACTGATTCTTCTTTTTTCAGGAGATTAAGGATCTTGTCGAGCACTGCATCCTTCATTCCCTCTTGGTACCTTCTTTGTCGTCATTCTGTCGATTTTCTTCTTCCACCATATCGTCGAATAGATAGACAACTTGTCTCATAACTTACCTTTCCTTTTGAGCGTTTGAGTGCCAATTATTGTTCCTTATAGGGTTTACTTAAAGTGTTTTATTTAATGCCAAACTGCCCTTTTTATTTGCACTCGATCTAGTGATCACATTTAAGTTCTTGGAGTTCGACACCTCATGCTTTGGCATGCATTGCAAGAGATTAACAATTCTCCAGTTTCTTATTTTTTCAAGCATAATTTGGCAATCTTTCAGAGTGATTGCTGACTCTACATATAGTACAATGTTTAAGATCAATTCTGTCTTTTAATGGGTAGTCTAGACTGATGTAGTCTTGTTTATAGCAAACATATCAATATTTATTTCTAGGTCCTCCTCGATTTTTCTATCGGCCATAGTAGCCTCCTTGTTATCTGCCTCGACCTTGATACCCTCCATCACCTCCTACACGGTTGACCTTGGTTCTGTTCTGTCGCTTGCATATGATACATTGTTTGGCAATTAGGTTTGTTCTGACCATTTTTCATTATGTTGGCACTCAGCTATATTATGTGTTGGATCTTCACATACGGCGCATCATTTGGGTTTGTTTTTTTTCAAATTGTGCAAGCAGTCTTGTGTGGTGTGGTTCGTTATAATTTGATAAATTTCATTGTAATATTCAATCTGGACTAATCTGTCATCCGAATATCTGTAATTTTCTTCGTGGTGCTCGCAATAGTCTTTTGTGTGGCCCTCATTCATACACAAAGTTTACATCATAGATTCTTTGTATATTTATACATTTGTATTGTTGGAAGGTAGTTTCAACTACCATAACTACCTTGGTTGGTCAACTGACCCAATTATCTAGTCAAATTTACTTCACAGTTGACTGACTCTTTTACATTTGGTCGACTCATAGGCCTAGTCAACTGGTTGACCAGGCCTTTCAAGTTCCAACACATTCCAAGTCTCCATGCCTTTTGGAGGCAAGACAAGCATTGGATAATATGGGGGTGACAGAGAGAAAACTTGTGAGGTGTGGGACACCATATTGTATGATGAATTTTGGTTAGAGGTTAAGTATGTTTTGTGGTTCACTTGCCCATTTACAACATGATATGGGTTGTAGATTCAGATCAACCAATCATAGGGGATGCGTCCTTGTATGATTTTTGTTCATTAAAAGGGGTTGAATGGTGGAATAAGCTAAATATTCCACTACATTTCTAAGTGTATGTCCTTACCCCAAAGTATTATTTTACAGTAGCCGCCAAGACCAATTTTTGGTGGCATGGTGAAGAAAAAACCACAGAGATGCAGAGGTTCAGGGGGGATATGCGACTGCATTAGACAAACGATTCCGGCTGAGTTTGAGTGTGATGTCATATGACAACGTATGAACATGTACATTAATGGGGGGTGGATATTTGGGACAACCACAGTGCACACAGTTAAATATCAAGATGTTCTTCTTTCTCTCTATTGGTGGAATTTGTATGGTGGTGATTACCCACAATTGACAATTGGCAATGAAGGTGCTTTCGCAGGTTGTTAACACTTCTTCTGTAGAGAGGTGTTGGAGCACCTACAACTTACTCCATTGTGAATAGAAACAAGTTGAATGTACACCAGGAAGATAGCTTGGTTTATGTGAATGGCTACTTGAGGTTGTTGTCCCATTTTTTGAGAATGTTAAGAATACTAAAACATATAAGAATTGGGACAGCATTTCAGACGAGGTCAATTCGGAGGATGGAGCACTAGTTTGGGAGGACTTGGAGGTTGATCTTATTGCCAAGGATGATGATTATGTTGAGAGGTTAGTCCCATCTACTGCCATTGTTAGCAACTTAGAACCACTCCAAAACTTCAGCTTCATTACCTCCAGAACCACATGGGTGCCATGCAGCTTGTGGTAGTGCCCTTGCTCCAACATGTTGAGATGTCAGTCCATCTACCTGGCTCACAAAACTATAACTGCCATTGTTAGCTACATTCCAACTTCAGTTTCATTACCTCCACAACCACATGGGTGCCATGCAGCTTGTGGTAGTGCCCTTCCTCCAACATGGGAAACTAGAGGAGAAGTCACTCATGGCAAGAGAAGATAAGATAAGATAATTTTATTAATGTCCAACAAAAGACCAAATAGGTCAATGGGACTGCTAAATACGAAAGTATCAATAAACTGTGGGAGTTCATGGGCCACTTTTATCCAAAAATTTGGTCATTATGATGATGTCATGATGATATCATGATGATGGAAGATCAAGCTCTTTGCCAAGAATACTTTCCTGAGAAAAGTTACAGTTGTCTTCTTCCAGAACTCACATTTTGAAACATGTTCGCAGGCTACTTATATGTTCTCCTGCGAGAATGCCTGATTCCCGCAGACTACCTTAAGATGGGGTGCGAACTTCTTGCACTGTACTCATGGTTAGGGTGCGAACATACTCTTAAAGGGGAAAAAGATAAAGATATCGAACCTTCTAGAAGGGAATCTTCTAGAAGGATGAGTTGGCTTTCGACTGGTTATTCAAGTACTGTCATTCCAGATATCTTGGGATCATTCCCTATCCAAGTAACTAATCTATATATTCCTATATATTGAGGAGATTGCTCATGGAAAGGGTTAAGTTTAGTTAGCAGCAAGTTAGCAAGAGTTTGATTAGAGAATTAGTGCAAGACAGTATGAAGGATTGATGCTACAGTAGCAAGAGACAACAACAAAGTCATCACATGTGGTAGATTTTATTCATACATGAGCAAGTGTGTGTGTCAGAGCTAGAAGCCATCGAAAGGAGACCTATGACATCAAGGCTCAGGTTGTAAGTTTTTCTTTCAATTAATGCAATACAGTAATATGTCCCTTTCCCATAAAGATGATGTCACTTTATTACATAATTCCTTGATCATATGTATAGACTAGTCATTGAATATCTTAACTTGTCTTTACTTTGATCGGTTCATTTTGTTGTGATGTGGACGGGACGAGAGCATTGAAGCGAAGATGGGAACAACAGAGATCTAAGGAAAGCGTTCATAAGGTATGTCCATAGCCCTTATCTCTTAGTTCATTCAATAGGCTAGATCTAGGGAAAGTGTATTATTCTGTCCCGTTTTGTTCTAGATACCAGGTGGATCTAGGGAGATCGGTTTGTGTATGCACTTACGGATTTATCCAATAACAAAATTAGCGACTCTACTGGGGACTATCCCTTTTGTCTTTTTGGTTTTTGAAATTTTTGTGGCCATTTGCTCGGTTTGCATTTTTATCTTGATTTGACTGTCTCTGAGTCCTCAGGATACCCCGAGGGACCTTATGGGTCTATAAGCCAATTTGATTTTTGCTTTCTCTTTCAAATTTTTCATTAGTTTCAGGGATTCTCACATTGTTTCCATTAGCAGCCTACGAGAACCTTGACTATTCGCACTCTTCATATACATTTCAGTGCGGATAGTTCGCATGCTGCATCAAAGTGGCCTGCGAGAACCATAGTTTCTCGCACTGTGTTCCACACTGGCCTGCGAACAGTTTTTTGAAATTTTTGAATTTAGATTTTGACTCTATCAATATCTCATATATACTAATTTAGACCTCTTTGGCTTGTTGAATCAGTGACTTACATATCTTTTGCTATAATTGGCTTGTTGGAACTGATCTAGGTTTTCTAGGTGTTTTCTCGCCTTTGAAGCTTGACTTTCATTTCTTAGCTCTTGTTGGCATTTTCATTCTCTCGTACTTCTGGAGTTGAGTGTATCTGACTGGCTGAGATCCAGGGATTGGTTGAGAGTTGAGTGTTTGGTGTTTCTCTTGTACTTGTGGTTCAAAAGAACAAATTTTTCATTTACATTGAGAAGCTCCTTGGTTTGCTTTTGTTTTTTCTTTCATTGAAAGTATTGGCTTGGGTTGTTTGTTTGAGTCTTTATAATTTGGTTTTCTTTTCTCATTATTCAGAGTTCTTCTTGGAAAGTGAACTGCATGTTTTCTTTCAAGTTTTGTTTTTTCCTTTTGCGAGAACATTGAAAATCAAAGTTTTAAGAGTATTGAAGTTTTGAAAAAGACATATTGAAATTGTTCATTGATACATGATTGTTTGCATTGGCATCTGAAAGGAAATTGAATATTGCATTTGATTTGTAGTATTGAGATTGATTCAAAAATTGTTCTCTCTCTCCCATAACTAGGATTCATCGAATGAAACGAATTCTATTTCATCGTATCCTTGCATTATTTGGGTCAGAGTCATACATCATGAGTTTCATTTTCATTGCCTTTGAGTAAACAATAGCCTGTAAAAACATTGCGTAATATTAAAATTGAACTAGTAACTCTTTTCTAGGGCTATTTTACACCAACATTTAGCTAGGCTAGTGCTTTGGAGTAGGAAGAGAGACACACTCTCCAAAAGCTCAAAAACACACAATAGTATCTTGAGTTAGGGAGTGTAAAATTCCATTGGCAACATATTGTCCTGGGAAGCCCTTCTAACACAAGGGTCAAGCATTAGGTCGCATTGGTGTTGGCAGAGTTACTAGCCCTGCTTTGTTGGCATCAGTGTAGATATTGCATGTATTACGGGGGTCACTCCGAGGTATACCCACAATTATGAGTGGGAGCCTTTGAGTTGATTTCGGGCTAGATACCCTGCCTTTGCGTGTGGATCAAACTGATGACCGTTTCCCCAGGTTGTACTGTTGTTTATGGTGACCTTAGTGGCTTATTTCTCTAGGTTCTTACCCAAGGTGACTGTGGAGGGGAAAGTCTCCGCGGTACCTAGAATCGACGTTGATCAAACTCACTCGGGCTCCTTGGAGGGTATACCCACGATTATGTGTGGGAGCTTGCACCAGGGCGTAAGTCTGTTAAGCAGGTCGTCAACGTAACTTTTCCACCTTAGCNCGCCCCTTCTCGTCTCGTTGTTGCGACGTTGGATTTCATCACCAACTAGTGGCTTCGATATTGGAAGGTATTGTTTGCTTGGTGATTGCTTCTAGATTTTGTTTACTAGGGTGTGTTGTTTATTTCTTGAAGTTGACCATAGGATTTTCGTTGGGGAGTTGGATACTTGTTTACAATTTCTCCCCCGTGACGTTCACGTAGGATGCAAGGTTTGTCTCTGAAACATCCGGAAGCTTCACAACCTTTGCACACAACAACACCTGAGGGTACTCTTGAGGAATCTCCTCGTCCGGGTGAAATTCCCCTTGTTACTTTACCACACGTGGACATTAGTGACGTCCCAGAAGTTTTTACACCACCTCCACAAGTAGAACCCACTGATCCTCTTGCGGAATTTTGCATTACCAATACTGTAGAGGATTATTGCATTCGTTGTGGTGAACGACCTTCAGGATGATTTCATCTTTCTGGAGAAACTCTTGTTACATCTTCTGAATCAATCACTGGGCCTTCTCACGGTGTAGTAGGCCAAGATCCTTCTTGGTCAGGTGATTTCCGACGAGTCTTGTTTGGTACTGAATCCCCTGTCTACGAAATTGTCAACCTTCCTGCGTCTCCTGAACCAGAGACTACACCAGAGACTACAACTTATCGTTTTTTTCTTCCTCCCGAGATGGCCCATCTCATGAATACTACGAGTGTCCAAACCGGAATTACTACAACTACTCTTCCTCCTATTAATACCCAGAGAAATCCTAAGGCTAATCCGAATTTACCTCCTGGTTACCATGCGCTGAATCCATCGTTGAATGTTTCCCATCCAACACCCCCATAAACTCCAGCTAGTTCTCCAAGTGGTCCTCAGTTTCTTGGGCATTCTATTCCCGGTTTCATCCCGACACTCCCTTTGTTTCCTCCTGGCAATACTAATACTAGTAGCATTATCCCGACTGTTGCACCAAACTTGCACAATCCTGCTGGTGGTCAGGGTAGTATGTTTCCTTTTCCTTTTCCTAGACATAACATAGTTACTACACAACCTACAGTTGGTACACAACTTCCGGGTGGAACTATCCCTTTGATCGGGGGACCAACCTCACCTTTAGGACAAAACATACCTTCTACATTGGCCCAGTATTGGAATCAACTTATGCAACATTTTCCTCAAAATAATGGGGGGCAGCAAGCTGTCCCTACCACAGGCCAACCATATCCAGGTGTGACTAATCCTATTTGGGGTTCAGGTCAGACTACTCAACCTCAAGTCACTACTCAAACTCAAGGTCAAAATCCTTGGGGTTACTATCCAATTCTACCACCACCAAACCAACCAGGATCTTCTCTATGGGGGGAAACTGCATACGGTCCCACTAGTCTACCGACAGGGCTTCCACCCCAAAGTCACCAGTATCCACAAGTGAATCGGTAATTTCATTTTCTTGCTACTTTGGATCTGCCAGATTTTTCCAGGATTCTTAATGATCCTATTCGTCACTCTCCCCAATGGCCTGCTACTCCTGCAAAGATTCCATCGGACATTCCCAAATTCGATGGGAAGGTGGGAGAGGACCCAAATAATCATGTCATGATTTTCCACTTGTGGTGTTCGTCCAAATCATTGATGGATGACTCCATTAGACTGCGTCTTTTTCAACAAACTCTTACGGGTGCTGCTGCGAAGTGGTACATTGAATTACCATGAGGTTTCTTTTCTGATTTCAACACCCTTGCAATGGCCTTTCTAACACATTACCAGTTACCGATCCATTACGATAATGGAACTGAGATTTTAACCTCCTTCAAACAAAGCTCGGGCACTCATATATCTGATCATATTCATGAGTGGCGACGAAGGCGACGTCTCATTAAACTTGAGCTTCCTGATCAGTTACTGACAGAATGGTTTACCAAATCTTTTGTAAACAAAATCAGTAAAGACATTGCTATGGGCAGTGTTGTCACATAAGAGCAGGCTATTAGTTGTGCTCAGTATCTAGATCTCGTTTATTCGCAAGAAGGAACCTTGTATGATTTACTGCCTGATTTACCTCGTTCTGGTACTTCTACTACTTCTACTGATCTGGCTGCCTCGCATGCAGCTGATGGTGTGATTGGTTCCACTCATAGCCACTCACATTTTGTTTCAACTACAACCCCGAAATCCAATTCTTCTAATGTGAAAAGTGCTCTGTCTCCTGCTCCTCCCGCCGGTAAAACCTCTAAAGTGAACGTTGTTCAATCTACGCCGACCGGTAAAACTAAGTCTAGGAAGGGGAGAGGCAAGAATAAGGAGGGTAAAAACAATAATCCAAATGAGCAAACCAAATCACCTCCTGTTGATGACTGGGATAAGCACAAGCCACATTACCCTTGCCTTATCTGTGGTGATGATCACTACATGAAGGATTGTCCGAGAGGTGTCGAGGTTAACAAGTTCCTTCAAGGAGTAGCGAAGCCCTCTACGTCGGCTGTCTTGTCTCAACCCTTCCTGTCTCAACAACAGGCTTCGTTGGTCATCCACGAACAACCCTCTACTTCTACATCATCTTATGTTTTGATGTGCACGGGTGATTCCACGAAAAACAATGTTGCACTTACCACTAGAGCTAAAGACTATACTCCTTCTAAGGAGAAGGTTGATGACTCACCTCCCGATTTGGTACAGCCTTCTCCACCCAATCCACCTACGAATGGTCCTCTTCATCTTGAACGATCGAGTCTTGATACAGTTTTATGGCCTCTGAAATGTGTCGTTAAGAAGTCGACATTCAATCCTCATGCTCGGGCAGCTCAGAATTATAGCATTGTCGAAGATCTGGCCCAAGCAACCTCAACGATGTCTGCCTTGGAAGTCCTTCTGTCTTGTCTTGTGCAACGAAGGGCGCTGTTGAAAGCTATAGGTGGTATTGATCCAACCGATACAAATCTGATAGTCTTTAACTTGGATGATCATATTCCAAGGTTACCCCCACAAGTTGCGTTTCAAATTCAAGTTGTGGTATCCGAAAAGAGTATTTGTTGGACTATTATTGATGAGGGTGCCTCTACGTGCGTAATGTATTTTTCTTGTTGGAAAGCCATTGGCTCTCCCCCATTAAACGAATCACAAAACACTTTGCGAGCCTTCAATGGCTCGGGTTTTAAGCCTTATGGTGTTCTACCATCATTGCCTGTCACTCTGGAAGGTAAGACCGTTCAGGTGGAAGTGGAAGTTTTCGATACTCCCTTATTATAATCTTCTACTTGGTCGAAGCTGGGTCGATTCTATGCATGTTGTCGTGTCAACCCTTTTCCGTGTCGTACAATTTCCTCACCAAGGAAAATTGGTTACGGTCGATCAACTTTCCTTTTTTAATGTTGATACTCATGTTGGCAATGTGCCTTTCATCGCTAAAACCCCATTGGGTTATGAGAATGTCAGGGTCGGTCTCTTAAAAGACTCTTCACTAATGGGTACTTTCCCCATACCACCACCACCTGATCTTCCATGCACGTTTATTGCTTCTATTAATATGATCTCTACTATACCTCATGAACTTCCGGTGTCTATTGACCCTTGGGTAGTCCCTGATCTTGGAGATCATGTTCGTTACAATGACGTTATGTCGTTAAGTCCGGTTGAGTCGGCTTATAAAGCCATTCAATCGGCAAACCCTACTACTTCTTCTTTTGACGAGTTGTCTCTTGATCAACTATTAAACTTGAAGTTGAAAAACTTCTTAAAGCTGGTTTCATTTACCCCGTGGCATTGACAAAATGGGTTTCCAACCCCGTACCGATTGATAAAAAGGGTGGTAGTATACGCGTTTGTGTTGATTATCAAGATATCAACAAAGCTTTTCCAAAGGACAATTTTCCAACCCCTTTCGTTGACCAAATCGTCGATGACTGTGCCGGCAGTGAAATATTTTCCCTCATGGATGGATTTTCCGGCTATAATCAAATCAATATCGCTCCTGAGGACCAACATAAAATGAATTTTATTTGTCCTTGGGTACTTTCACCTACAGAAAACTTCCCTTCGATCTGAAGAATGCAGGTGCTACGTTTCAACGTGCTATGTCTTACGCATTTCACGATATCAAGCATATAGTTCAACCGTATTTGGACGATTTTCCGGCTCATTCTTTACGTCGAGTCGATCACCCTCCTCATCTCTGAGCAATTTTTGTTCGTTGTCGATTCTATCGCATTCGCTTGAATCCTCATAAATGTGTCTTTTGCGTTGAATCCGACCTTCTCCTCGGTTTCATTGTTTCACACCATGGGATCCGGGTAGATCCTATCAAAGTTGAGGCGATTCTTAATCTCCCTTTTCCTTCTTCACTACTCTAGTTACAAAGTTTGCAGGGGAAAGAAAAATTTCTTCGTCGGTTCATCCCGAATTACGCCGAGATTACTCGCGGTTTCACACGACTTCTAAAGAAAGGTTCTAAGTTTGTTTGGGATAAGGTTGCTAATAATGCTTTTGAAGCTTTAAAGTTATCCCTCACAAAATCTCCTCTTCTTTTTCCTCCGGATTATAGTCGAGATTACTTTCTTTATCTAGCTGCGTCCGAGTATACTATCAGCATGGTCCTCGTTCAAGAGGATGATAACCACGATGAACATGTTATCTATTACTTGAGTAGAATTTTATCATCCACGAAAATCAAGTACCAACATGTTGAGAAGCTGGCCTTGGCTGTTGTCCAAGCAGTCCAACGTTTTCATCATTATATTCTCTCCAGGAAAACTACAATGATTTCACACTGTAACCCCATGCAACACATATTGACATGTCAATTGCTAGGGGGCAAGTAATCCAAGTGGATTGTTATTCTCCAGGATCTCAATTTGGAATTCGATCGCACCACGTCGAAGAAATCTCTAGTTTTTGCTGAGTTAATTTGTGATTTTCCCCACACTGCCACGGAAAGGTAGCAGTCGATTCGTTACCTGACGAGTCACTTTTCCTTATCAGTACCAACGATATTTGGTACAAATATATCATTATATATCTCCAAACTCAAACTTTCCGACCTGCTTTGTCTAGTAATGAATGACGTCGTGTCCATTATCAAGCACGTCATTATATTATCCTCGGTGATATTCTTTACTGTCGAGGTATTGACTCTATCTTTCTGCATTGTTTGACTTTTGACGAAGCTGAGAAAGATTTGAATGACTTCCATTCAGGAGCATGTGGTGGTCATATGTCTGGGTATGCTACTGCCTAGAAGATCTTACGTGCAGGTTACTTTTGGCCTTCCTTATTCACTGACTGCATTACTGTTGTTCAGAAGTGTCATGCCTGCCAAACTTATAATCAGAAGATTCGATCGCATCCTACTCCCCTTCATCCTGTAGTCTCAGTTGGTCCTTTTGCTAAATGGGGCATTGATTTCATGACATGTCACCCTCACTCGGTCGGGGGGCATGGTTACATTATTGTAGTTGTTGATTATTTCACAAAGTGGGCCGAGGTGATGCCGACATTCGATAATACTGGGAAGACTGCAGCCTTATTCCTTTTTAACCATGTCATCACTCGTTTTGGTGTTCCTCAAGCTATCGTTATTGATCACGGTAGTCATTTTAGAAATAACATGATGTCTGAACTTACAGAGAAGTTGGGCCTTCGTCATGATAGCTCAACACCCTATTATCCACAGGCCAATGGCCAGGTCGAAGCCATCAATAAGGTTCTTATAACTATGATTCGACGGATGATAGGAATCCATAAAACCAGCTGGCACATGATGTTATTTTTGGCATTGTGGGCATATCAGACATCTGTTAAGTCTGCCATAGGATTCACGCCTTTTCGATTAATTTATGGCATGGAATCCATTCTGCCAATAGAATGTGATATACCATCTCTGAATCTAGATGTAGAGATCTTACCTAATACTTCTACTGAAGAGGAACGTCTGTTGTATTTGATGCGATTAGACGAGACTCGTCGTGACGCTACTCTTATAATAGAAGCCCAGAAGAAACGTGTTAAGGCACAGTATGACAAGCATGTCAAACCTCATGTCTTCTCTGAAGGAGATCTTGTTCTTTTATATGAAAAAGATAAAGATGTCTTAGGAGCTGGGAAATTTGAACCAATGTGGCGTGGGCCTTATATTGTTAGCAAAGTTTTGGAAAAAGGAGCGTATGAGCTAGTGGACTATGATGGTGTGCCTTTGAGTGAACCCAGGAATGGGTTGTACTTGAAGAAGTACTACGCATGAGTCATCTGTGCATGAGTACTTGTATTTTTATGTATCATACTGAGTGTGTGTGTTACTTTAGATTTCCTTTTGACGTTATCTGGTCTCTACCCTTACGTGATGTTGTGTTTGATTTCCAGATGTCGGAGTATTTTCTACCTTATATTGGCTTCACCGACGGTGCTAGTCGTAGTACTCGGAACCTAGCTTCCACTGCATGGGCTATCTATGCCCCAACAAATGAACTTATATCTCTACGAGGTATATGTCTTGGCCGAGCAACCAACAACATTGTAGAGTATAGCGCCATGGTTGAATTATTGGTTGATGTTATCTCTCTTGGAATTCGTTATTTGGTTGTTCGACTTGACTCGCAGTTGGTAGTACTACAACTCAGTAATGTATATTCTATACGAAGTCCTACTTTATTAAGGATATATTTGTGAATTCTCCTCTTGGAAAGACATTTTGATTACATAGAATATCAACACATTCCGAGAAGTCTTAATACATTGACAGACGCTTTAGCTAATTATGTATTAGATAGGCATTTAAATCACTTATAAAATCAAACACATTAAAATGTACACAATTGTAAAATAAGCAGCAAGTTAGCAAGAGTTTGATTAGAGAATTAGTGCAAGACAGTATGAAGGATTGATGCTACAACAACAAGAGACAACAGCAAAGTCATCACATGTGGTAGATTTTCTTCATACATGAGCAAGTGTGTGTGTCAGAGCTAGAAGCCATCGAAAGAAGACCTATGACATCAAGGCTCAGGTTGTAAGTTTCTCTTTCAATTAATGAAATACAGTAATATGTCCCTTTCCCATAAAGATGATGTCACTTTATTACATAATTCCTTGATCATATGTATAGACTAGTCATTGAATATCTTAACTTGTCTTTACTTCGATTGGTTCATTTTGTTGTGATCTAGACAGGACGAGAGCATTGAAGCAAAGCTGGGAACAACAGAGATCTAAGGAAAGTGTTCATAAGGTATGTCCATAGCCCTTATCTCTTAGTTCATTCAATAGGCTAGATCTAGGGAAAGTGTATTATTCTGTCATGTTTTGTTCTAGATACCAGGTGGATCTAGGGAGATCGGTTTGTGTCCGCACTTACAGATTTATCCAATAACAACCACTCCTATAAAATTCAAAAGCAGATCTAATCTAAGATCTAAAGTTCATAAAGTAGGAAAGAAAGTGCTGCTGAAAAAAATTTGATGGATACAAGAATCGCTAAGGTTCCAAAGTCAAAAACTAGCTAGAGAATAGATAGTAGAATTGTTTCTTTGTTTCATTTCTTTTGTTGTCATAGGTTTCAACTCAGTTTAGTGTTTCAGATTTCAGTTTATAATATCTATTTTATAGATTAGGCACATGGCCTATTCTGTAAACATTATTCTATGCATGTTATAACTTATAACTCTGTTCATGATGGCCTATTTCATTTTATATTCTACTTCCTGCTATGTGGTTCATAAGTTTGTACTGCTAGATGGTTGATGTTATTTGGGTCAACTTCCCTTCCTATTCTGCTTCCTTCTATCTGAATCTGATTTTTAACTTTGTAACTTCTAAATGGTTAATTGTTGGTTGAAAAATCTCGAGGCTTTTACTAAATGGTTGATGGGCTAATCTACTATGAATCATATTTCTGACTTTTTAGTAATGCAGTATTTATCTACTAGTGGCATTCAAATCAATGTTTTCATATTGTCTGCAATTAATCTGGCATTCTGTACTTTATTCTTGAATTTATATGCATTAAAATACAAAGAATTATATATTAATATATGTCTGTGGAATGCACCCATGAATGCTTCATTCCCGGGATTGTTTTTTGGACAAGACTGTTCCTTGACAACACTGAAGTTAGTTGTCTAAGATTCTGCATTCTAGATCTTTTCCATGTACAAGATTTAGTTGTGTGCCGCTCGATTGTCGTCTGGTCCAAGAAGCAAAATTTACCCTTCCCAAGGTTGAGATTTTGATTTGATTTAACAGGAGCATGTTTGGTTACACAATGTTTTAAAACTCCGACTTGGACTTGCTATTGGAATCAGTTGAGGGTCAACTCGAACTTTGACTCGAAGAATCAGACCTATCTGATTTCAGTTACTTGGATTACTAAAAAATACATAAAATATTGAAAATTTAATGAAAAAAATATATTTTAAAGATTCCAAACCATTAGAGACAAAATATGCAAAGTCTGCTCATGTATATACCATGTAAGGACAAATATATCAAAATGGCACCGAGTGCAATACATATCAGTAAAAAAATACATAATCAATGAGGCTCTAAATGGCCTCGATGTTGGGAATG
>JASDQU010881574.1:43208-67806 GCA_032191745.1 Picea mariana | reverse complement strand
TGTGTGTGTGTGTGTGTGTGTGTGTGTGTGTGTGTGTGTGTGTATTCTACGGTCAAGTAACATTTAACATGTTCTGGAGGTCTTTTAAAAATCGAGGGTAGTTATTGAATCAAACTAATTAAATGAACATAAATGAAATAGTGAGAGAAAGTGTAGCTACTAGTTTGGAATTTGGTGGTTGTGCTAGTTACCTACAGATTGTCCCCATCTAATTCTTAAATGGATGTAAGCCGAAAGGAATATACACAGGAATTGAATTGTCTCCATCCCATTCTTAAAGTCTCCTCGGTGATGTATTCTTTTTTACTCGACAATTTACATATATATGAATCTTTAGTGCCTAATAACAAGGTTTATTAGGCACCCTTAAAATAGAAAAATATTGCTTTAATTTTTTTCCTAAAACTAGTCAAAACATTACTGCTTAATTCAACATCACTCAACTTAGCAGAAAATCAAACTGCAGTATAATTATATTTATTCTAAAACAACAATAATTTTTCAAATTTTGGGAGAGAATAAAAGTGTTTACCAGTTTTCGTGTTGATAGAGCTCCTGGCTGCTTAGGTGGTAGATTGAGCTCGACTACTTCTTTTGGCTAATATCTCCTGGTGGAGATCGAGCCAAATTTCCCCTTGATAGAGTTGGACTGCTTATGCCTTGAGTCCCTTTTCTCCTGGTAAATTCTCTGGTTATTCTTCTCCTGGTAAATGTTCTGGTTATTCTACTGTTGGTAAGAATTTATCTCCCGAATTAACCTTAATCCTTGTTTTACTTGCATGAAAAAATGGTTGGTAAAAGGAATTAAAGAAATTACACAAAACAAGGATCGCGCATGTACTTCGAATGCAACTGGGTACAGGGTAATTAAGGTGGCCATCTAGATGAAATCTTGAAGGCCTAAATTTGTTGAGGCCAACCACAAATCGGGAAGCACACCACTCACATTTAAAGATATGCACAAGGGACCACCTGATTTAGCAATATTATATGTCAGTGGATGTAAGTTGAGCGCACCCTGATATCAATGTCGGGATTGCCATAAAATGGTTTGTCGAAAGTTAGATGGATTGATGAAAGGTAATGTGATCATCATCCAACATGAAAACCTGCATCAACTGACCCATGTACTTCTAATTTACCTGGGGAACCATGCACTAAGACAATCATTGGCTTAGTGCATTGTGCATAATGCTTGCCTACATGGAGGACGCTTTTTCAAATAAGTTTGAAAGGTCAATGCTAAAAAAAAACAAAATAATTCCTTACTTTGATTTGAGGACGCCCCCCACAACACTAGACAACGCGTCTTGGACACCTCTCTCTGCATGCACAAAGCATGTCTATCCAAAAGAGATGCTCCTCTCTCTATTTACAGGGCGCATCTGTGTCTGGATGCTCCTCCAATCGTGTTCTGGGTGTGTTCCTCCGATTGTGTTCTGGATGCTCCTCCGATAGTGTTCTAGGTTCGTTCCCCCACAACACTCTAGGGAGCATTTGTGTTTAAAAATAATTCTCCTTGCTAAATTTGAGCTCGCCTCACTCGTGAACTTGAGAAGATCTGTTCATCTTGCTTGGTGTACCTACTCTGATACCACTTGTTGTAAGGGACAATGATATTCAGTTTATTATCATTCAAGGGAGATATTACATCAGCCAGACCAGAATTACATACATTCAACTTCTCTCAAGACTCTTCTCTACCTCTAAGGGTGTACATAGATTTATAACAGCGCTCAAACAATTATACATAACTGATTACATTTATGTGGATCCACACATTGTGTGATTTGTTTCAACAACAAACTAAATAAATAAGCCGCTAAATCTGCTACAATCCACAAAATCATGAGAAAATTGATTAACATATCTCATCATTACAAAGTACATGTAAAATAAAAATTTAGAAAATATTTGTTAAAATCTACCATTCAAAACAATAAAAAAACGAAAGCCCTTCCAAAGAAAGGAACTTTAATTCAAGTAACATGTGGAAGGAGGAGAAGAAATAAACATTGGAATTAGATTATAAATCCGCCCAAGATGAACGATAACTATATGGAATATGGGAGATAAAAATGTTTACCAATGGAGGGAGGTGATGCTCACTTACAAAATATCAATGCGGGACTCATACTAAGAGCATTGGGTTACATAATGGCCAAATGATTAATTCATTGCTGATGCAAAGCAAAGCTAATGATGTAGAACTCAATTTGGTTCATGATATGTCAGAGTACAGTTGAGGCTATATGAAGAGACTCGAGTACCTTAGCACCAGGGGGAAAATGAGAAGTTAATAGTCCATGCAGAGCCATCAGTCTAAGACTCAATTCAATTTGAACCGAATCATTCACACAAAGAATTCATGGGTTTACAATAAAAAGATTGGTTGGTATGGGAGGCTTACAAATCATATTTCCAATTGATTCCTGCACACAAGGATTCACAAGTGGATAGAAAAATCATAGGTGAGAATGGGCGGTTCACAAATCAGGTTTTTCAGGGTAGTTATGGAAGTTATTGGGAAACCAATTATAGAAGTTAAGAAATGACAATTAGATGAATGCTTCATGGATTTATGAATACTCTCCTTCTTGGAAGCATAAATTTCAACATGGACAACAACCACGAAATCGCCAGATGAATAGGGGACATAATCATGATACCATAATTAATCTTCAGGAGGCTAAAATAGGGTACGTAAAACCTTCGTTCTCATATGCTTAGGTCAACTTTATTTTGACTGTTCTAGTATGTTTCTTCCACTGTGAAGCCAATTGGTATGACCCCATATCTAATTTGGTCAATGCCCTAGTTTGTTTTCACACTGAAGCAACTTGGTATGTGAACCATATGCAAAAGTCCTTACCATGCAATTGCAAGGCCCACGTCTATGTACCACAATCACTATCTTTCCCATTAGGGATCAATGTACTTGAAACTAGGGCTAACATTGACAGTAGTGTGGGATGTACAATGCCTTTGAAAATCAGTATTTTAGCAACTCACAGAATGCTTGTTGGGAAAATTGGGTCTCGAGCTCCAACCTCACACAGTTAACTCAAGTTTCTCTATCATAGAAGTTTGTACCATCCTCATGTTAGATTTTCTTAAATTTTCAGTAGCAATAGATTTACCAAAGTATTTTAATATTCCTTACATTCAACAACCATATACTGAAAATATAAGCAGGATCTAGAAGAAGATAGACAAACACAAGAAGACACAATGATTTATCTTGGGAAAACCCCAAACTCAAGGAAAAACCCAACCAACTTTTCTTAGAGATAATGTTTCTGATAACACAATACAACCATGAACAAGCTCTATTCCCAAGAGAAAAACCATCAATGAAGAAACCATGATAACAAGTAGTTATCGCTTCTTCTTGTCAAACCCTAGCAAAGGTATACAACTGAGCAACACTGAACAAAGATAACGCATCACCAAAAACAACTGCTAAGATGCTCCTTGAAGAATTTGTTGGAATTGCTACTGCAACTGCTACTAGACTTGCGCATTGGCTGAGGAGCTGAGTGAATGTGTGTCAAATGGAAAGGCATCTCCCTTTATTTATAGTTTTCAAGTCACTTAACTGGGGCCAACTTCTATTCCTGGAATTATATTTTTCCTTTATTATTTTCCTATGGGGCCGACTTCTCTTCTGGGGTATTCTTCAACTATTCAATGGTCTTCCTTTGACTTCTTGGAATATTCCTCTCTAATACAATTTGTCCATGAGGGAATACCTCCTACTGCTACAAAACATCTGTAACATCCCCGAGCAATGCCACCAACATGACACTTCACTAAACTCTGATAACTCTACCCAAACAACCTGGCCTTCCAACAGGTTGGGTAACACTACCATGCAGAACAGAATTATATATATATATAATGCATTTTAATGAATTTAAAACACTTATTCACAATAAACACACAATTACTGCACCATACAGATGCAATTGAGATTAACAGTAAGTTCACATGCAATGAAACACATGATACATTTCAAGGAATCCAAACATGCATAAAAAACATAATTAAACACATAAATGATACTTATCTTTTAGTTGGAGTAAATCCACCAACTGCGTGCAAACCTTCCACGAACCTCCTAGCCTTATACCACGCTTCTCATCACTCTCAGGAGTAGGTCACCCCTGAGCTAGGACTAAACTCCACAGGGCAAGGGAATTCTAGGCTTGGCAAGGACAACAAGGAAGTTGCACAAAGCAACAGGAAGGATCTTTTATCCCAGGAGACACTTATGCCCACAACCCACAGACCCTCATTCCCCACACGCTTGCTCCACCCCAGGAGGATACACCCTCACTAATACAAGTCCATCCGCTAGTACCCCTCCCTTACCTTGGGCTTCAGTAACAGGTTGGACCAGAAGTCTTAGAGTATTGTAGTTGCTACAAGACTCCCTTCCAGGAGAACTCACTTCCCAGCAAAATCTCTCACCTACGAGAGTTTGTCACAGGCCTGACAACCTGTCTCTTCAACGAGTCTTCGACTTAGCAATAGTTGGGTATGGGTGACAACAAAAGCAACAACCACAACAATAGAAACAAAGAAAACTGGTTATGGACACCCAAAAGGAAACAACCTAACGCTAAGTCACAACACGGCTCAGGCCACTACAACTGTGTTGGGCTTCACAGGAAGCAGCACAGGATGGCTTCACGGTTTCTATTTTCAAAGTATGTATAGGTTAGACGATAGAGGTCTCGGGTTCACTTTCAATATGGAAGAATGGACTCACGAACTCACGTGGAGGATGGTCGAATGACCAACAAACTACCGGCACAATTTGACTCACGGGTTACTAGTTCTAGAGATCCATGATAGATGCCCCGGTTCACGGTTAAATAGTGGATCGATAATGGAAAGTGAACCCCCAACACAGATGATGCTTCAGCTTTTAATTGTATGAGCCTAGGTCGACACTTGTCTTCCTAGAGCTGCATGCGCTCCATTTAGTCTACGTCCCCAACCACTAGGAGCTTAGGATAACAAAACATATTATGTCCACCTTAGTTTTTAGGAAATAATATTAAAATATTATTCCTCTAGAGGTAAGCCCCCTAGCTTATCCCCTAGGCCCAAATACTTAGCCCCCCCTTTGTTACCCTACCTAGTGGAGCTTATTCCCCCATAACTCTTCTTCGTGGTCAGTTTACACACAACAGTGTTTATATTTTTATTAATGATCTGCATATTTACATATACAAAAAATATCAAGCTCCTGGCCTTGGCATCTAGCTCACCAGCCTAATAAACACATAATTTTCTCAGTTTATAATCACTCGTCTCACCAACCTATAAGAAAATTACAATTCAACAGGGGCTCGACCTTGGGGTATTAAAATCCCCTCCCCTTATTTTTGTATTGTCCTCGGTGCAACTTATTTATAAAACAATAAGAAGATTTCCAAAATCTTCAAAAAGATGTCGGTACTCTACCCGCATAGCATCTTCATGCTCCCATGTTGTGTCCTCAGGACTGTACCAAGTCTACTAGACTTTTACAGGCTCTATGGCTGGATTCCGGAGCTGCTTTCTTTTTCGGTCCAGTATACGCACCAGATGCACCTGCAAGACACCTTCATGCTCCACCTGAATCACATTCCAATCGATTGCATGATTATCATCAATTATATATTTCTTAAGCAATGAAATATGAAATACATTATGTGTAATCATGGCTACAGGCAATGCAAACATATATGCAACTGGTCCAATCCCTTCTAGGATTTCAAACGGTCCTCAAAATCGAGTGGCCAACTTGGAACAGTTTCCCAGCTTCAGGGAACTTCTATTAGCTTTCACTTTCAGGAAAACATGCTCTCCCACTTTAAACCTCTGTGGGTTCGGTTTTTATGATCATAAATTTTCTTCCTGTCTTGGGCAGCTTTCAAATTCGGCTTAATCTTCAACATTTTCTCTTCCATTTCCTTGAGCAACTCTGGTCCAACTATTTCTCTATCAGCTGGGTTATCCCAGCTTACTTGAGTGTTGCACTTTTTGCCGTAAATTGATTCAAACGGGCTCATCTTCAGTGATGCTTGATACCCATTGTTGTAGGCGAATTCTACCAAGTGTAGGTAGTCTTCCCATTTAGATGGTTTGTCCATCACATACATCCTTAACATGTCTTCTATCACTTGGTTCACCCTCTCTGTCTGCCCATTGGACTCAAGATTATAAGTAGTGCTGAAGTTTAAATTAGTTCTGAACCCCTTGAATAACCCTTTCCAGAATTTTGAGGTAAATATAGGTCTCTGTCAGATAAAATTGTCTTGGGAACACTGTGCAATCATGTTATTTCCCTCATAAGGATATCGACAACATTAGTTTCCTTGTGAGTAGTCTTCAATGGAATAAAATGGGCAACTTTCGTATGCTTTTCCACCACCACCATGATTGAATCATGTTGTTTGCCTGTTCTGGGTAATCCTGTGATGAAATCCATTATCACTACCTCCCACTTCCACTCAGGAATGGAAGGTTGTAGCAACCCTACTGGGTGCTTGTGCTCAACTTTAACCTTCTAACACTCCATACATCTGGCGATGTATTCTGCAATTTCCTTTTTCAGACCTGGCCAAAAGTAATGGCTCTTGATTGCTGCCACAATTTTCTGATATCCAGGGTGCCCAGCATAAGGCACATTATGCATTTCCTTCAAAATCATAAATTTCAATTCCTGGACATTAGGTACATCAACTTTGTTTTTGTACAGGAGTGTTCCATCTGCCTCCAATTTATAATTTTCCACTTTATGTGGCATCTCACCTTGATGTAGCTTTGCTACCAATTCCATGTACTACAAATATGCATTTGTAGCTTCCAAAATTCTACCTTTAATGTCATTTTGGTACATGCTAATGGTTGTATCATGTAATTCATTCACTTTCCTGCTGATTGCATTGGCCACTTTGTTCTCTTTTCCTTTGATATGCTTGATATCAAAGTCATACTCACAAAGGAATTCCAACCACCTACTCTGCCTAGCATTTAAGGTTGGTTGATCAAACAAATACTTCAGACCGTTATGGTCTGTCCTTAGTTCAAACCTCCTTCCCATGAGGTAATGTCTCCATTTCTTTAGAGCGTGAACGATGGCCACCAAATCCAAATCATGAGTGGCATAGTTCTTTTTGTTCTCTTTCAGCTTCCTGGACTCATAACATATTACAAATCCATTTTGGTTGAGAAATCCTCCTAATCCTTCTTTGCATGCATCTGTACATACTACAAAATCTTCATTCAGATCTACAATCCTCAAGATTGGAGCACTGGTTAACAGTTTATTCAATCACTAGAAGCTTCTCTCACATTCTTCTGTCCACTGAAACTTCTTCTCCTTCCTCTGCAAGGAAGTGATAGGGTGAGATATCCTTAAGAATCCTGCAATGAACCTTCTATAATAGYCAACTAGACCCATAAAGGATCTGACTTATGTCATGTTCTTAAGCGTTGACCATTCTTTGATGGCTTCTATCTTCTCAGGATCTACAACTATCCCATCCTTTGAAATAATATGCCCTAAGTAATGGATCTRCTTTTGATAAAATGAGCACTTGCTTAGTTTGGCATACAGTTGGTTCTCTCTTAACACTTGCAACACCATCCTTAGATGTTGTTCATKCTCTTCCTCTGACTTGGAATACACCAGGATTCATCCAAAAAGACTATGACAAACTTGTCTAGATATTCTCTTAATACACCATTCATCAGGCACATGAAAGCAGCGGGTGCATTTGACAACCCAAATGGAACCACTATGAATTCATAATGACCATACCTTGTTTTGAAGGCGGTCTTGTTGATGTCTTCATCCTTTATTCTTACCTAGTGATACCCTGACCTAAGATCTATTTTTGAGAATATCTTGGCATCCTTCAACTGATCAAAGAGATCATTGATCCTTGGCAAAGGATACGTGTTCTTTATAGTCATTTTGTTCAACTGTCTGAAATCGATGCACAATATTAATGTCCCATCTTCCTTCTTCACGAACAGAACTGGGGCAACCCAAGGTGACACACTTGAGCATATATACTCCTTCTTCAGAAGCTCTTCAAGATGCAATTGCATTTTTTTCAGCTCTAGTGTACTCATTTTGTAAGGAGTTTTTGACACTGGAGCTGCTCCAAGCATCAGGTTAATAGAGAATTCAATATCTCTTTTCGGGGGTAGTCCTGGTACCTCCTGGAATACATCCTCAAACTCCTTTAATACTGCATGGTCTTCTATACTCGACACCTTATCCTTAGGTGCTTCCTCCATGTGGGCTGCAAATAATTGACAGCCTTTCCTATAGCACTTCTTTAGCTGCATTGCAGAGATTTCTCTAACAACAATCGCTCTGGAAATTCCTTGGAGTGTTCTATGATTCCCTTCCTCATACAGAAAAGTGAATGTTTTTCTACGATAGTCTAAGATGGCATGGTGTTGGTCCAACCAATCCATTCCAATTAGACAGTCATAAGAACCTAAAGGTAGAATGTTCAGTTCAACCTTTGTGCTCAGTCCATTCATGTCCACTAGATAGGACTTAACCAATTCTATAACATTTCTCTTGGTTCCTATAGCCAGCTGCACTAACCAAGATTTTCCATGTTTTCTTCTCGACAATTGTAAACTTTCCACTACTCTAGGATCTATATAAATATGACTAGCTCCTGAATCATTTAAAATAGTAAAGACATGGTTGTTGATCATACCTTCTACTTCAATCACGTGTGATTGAAACTCGACTTGTTTGTGGTCAAGGGCTGCATAGATCCTTGGTACTCTACTGCCCATGTCCTCCATTGTTTCTGTCTACTAAACATTGTGGACAATTCTCACTTTGTCATTTATGTGGGGCCAATCTCTGTACCTATGATTTCCTTTACAACCCCAACATTCCATAGGTGGTTGTCTTGACATTTGTCCACCTACTTTAGCCTTCCTGGGCTCTCTAAAACCTAGATGTCCTTGAGGATTGTTCCTGAAAAACGGCGGTTTGGTTCCCTTTTTTCTCTGCTCCCTCTTAAACTTCTTCTTGTCTTCCCAAGATTTTTGGTAAGTAAGCTTTTCTTTTTCCTGATCATATAAGCACTTTGCTCTCCTTATAGTTTCTTCCATTGTTTTTGGGTCATCATACTGGATCTTGTCACTGATGGAAGATGGCAGTCCATTCAGATACCTTTGAATTTTGAGTCTCGCCCTTGATGAAAGGAACATACTTCAACAATTCCAAAAATATTTGTTCATATTCATCAATGGTCATGCTGCCCAGCTTGAGATCAAAGAACTCTTTCATATTTCTATCGTAGTATATCTTAGTTAAGTACTTCTTTTCAAAATGTCTCTTGAACTCCCTCCAAGTAACGTTATTCTCTCTGACGTGTTGTACTTGCACAAGCTGCCACCTTGGTAAATGACAATTCTTCCCTCTGCATGAGAAGAATAGTTCTGTAATTGGAAATATTTCCTCATGCCCAATAGCCAAGTCTTGGCATCTTCATCTTTCTTGTGTTCTCCATCAAAAGTAGGAGGTTTAATCTTGTTCATTTCACCCTTCATTTCATCCACTCTAGATCTCCTATGTTTTCTGGTATGAGATGGGCTTGAACTATTGTTTGCTTCCTTATTGGAATGTTTCGAGGAGTGATGACGATGTCTGCCAATGCTTCTTGATCTTCTTTTCCTCTCAGGGTTCTTGCGACTCCCTCTTTTGTTTGAGTCACTTTCCTTATCCAACTTTTTCTCTATTCTTTCCAGGCTCTGCATCAACTTTAAGTTGAATTCTCCCTGTTGATCCCTTGCTTTCATGATATTTTTGTTATCATCTCGGTGAGCCTGGGTGTCTTTCTGAAATCATTCAATGATTTTCATCATATGCCCTTCCTTGTCCATCTTGTGTCTGTTCCCATTGGAGTTCGATCCTTCAACTCCCAAATGGATGCCCATTCCTTTTACTTCATTATTTGAACTGGAAGCATTCCTTGCCTCCTCCATTCTCTGCTCTCAGTGGAAATTCATTGCGGTCTTGACACTCATTGAACTCTACAAACACAATGTGTAGTCAACTGGAATTTGTCAAGCCATCATTCCTTAACAATTTCCACAACATTCATAAACCAATATGATTTAATAAAATGTTCATACTTCATTTTCTTTTCGATCTCTTCTCTGTTCTATAATAATTTTCGGGCACTAGCTCCTTTCTCTCAGTCCCCAACCCATGCAATCACGGGCCATGACCAAGTGTTAGGTCACTAGGTGCTTACTCGGGCCTTTGGCTTCGGAAGGTTTCAAAGCACCACACAACAATCTCTTGAAGTTCCATATTACCGAACTCATGACGTAGAGCGGATCAACCATCCACATCTACTCAGCATCTGATGGCTAATACTTACTATGGAACTTCAAGTGTCTGAGTTTCAGATCTTCGGGTCTTCTGGACTTTAGAGCTTCGGAGGATCTCGCATCCACACATCTGAACTGTTAATCTCTGAACATTCCCAATCACCTTTTGTGATGTCATTATGTCACATCACTTAATGTTTTCCAATTATGGGGGCATGCAACGATGGTTTGGAGTAACCCGCCTTTCATCCCTCAATTCTTTTGACGCTGACATGTAACCCCTCGGTGAAACCGCGGTTTGGATTGCGGGACCACCTTGGATAATTAACTTCTATGCAAATTGGATCCCCGCAATTCCTCCTGGTCGTCGATCTGGATGTATCGTGATCAATTCCAGTGTGGGTCCTCCAACCTTTAACTACGTTACATAACCTCAGCCCTAATATCCCTGCTCATACGGAAAGCCACATGGCGGAATACTAGCAGCTGATACATGGCCCATTCAAATGGGTGACACATGTCACATTCCAAATTCCATTTCAACCTTCCACGGTTCGGAATCCACTTACACTTGGCACACAACCCATGTGTCCACGTCACCTCCAGGTGACACCATCATGACTCACCACTTCGGCTCTTCGAGCTTCGGACCTTTGGACTTCGGGAGTTTCAAATCCTCTACGCATGCTTTTTCTTGGAGCGCTTTCCCCCAAAGTTTATGATCTACCGATGCATGTCCTCCTTCACGATCAACGACTATGAGTGACTTCGGCACTTCGGGCTTCAGGAGTTTCAAAATCGTAGCACTTGCCTCCTCACGAAGTGATTCCACCTGAAGTACATGATCTCTTAACGCATGTCCTTCGCAACGGACAATTGCGACCTACTTCAACCTTCAGGGCTTCAGGAGTTTGTCACACTCCACACTTGAAATCCTCCGAAGTGACTTTCCCTGAAGTATTAGATCTGTTGACATGCATCCCTCTTGACAGACTTTCTAGATTAACTTCAGACTTCGGAGCTTCGGAAGCTTTCACCTTTCACCACTGTGTTTGACCTTTCGACATTGGTTAATCCAACAGTCGAGCTCTCCTCTCCAGATCTATGGTGTAGATCCACTTCGAGGCTTCGTAGCTTCGGGCTTTGGGATTTCTCTTATTTTGCATCAACTTCACTGAAGTCATGAAGTCCGAAGGGATTCTAGGTTAACCCTTCTGCACCTTCTCCAGATTTGATGATTGTAAGGATTTTTCCTTTTCTTTCGAACAGATCCTACGGTTCACATTACTTTGCGGTCCAACACCACTTCTGTCATGGTTTTACGACCCCTCTACTCCTCCTGAGCTTCGTAACATGACCAAGGTAACTTCTTGGAACTCAGGAACATTATGAGGTTCGAAATTGGTTCCTCCAAACACAATTTGCACTTGAACCTTGAGTCCAATGACCACTTACCCAGCCCATCCAGGMTCTGCGTTGAAACCTTGGGTCAGAACTTGAGTTTTGTCCATTTTGACAACAAATCCTTCCGAAACTCTTGCTTCAACTTCCACTAACATGGCCCATCCAGGCTCAGTGTTGTAACCATGCTCTGATACCATATTGTAACATCCTTGACCACCAACATGCYGGGCAACACCACCAACATGACACTTCACTAAACTCTGATAATGCTACCCAAACAACCTGGCCTTCCAACATGTCGGGTAACGCTACCACATGGAATCGTACACACACACACACACACACACACATATACAACATGCATTTTAATGAATTTAAAACACTTATTCACAATAAACACATAATTACTACTACCATACAGATGCAATTGAGATTAATAGTAAGTTCACATGCAATGGAACACATGATACATTTCAAGTAATCCAAACATGCATAAAATACATAATTAAACACATAAATGATACTTATCTTTTAGCTGTATTAAATCCACCAACTACGTGCAAACCTTCCACAAAACTCCCAGCCTTAGACCACATTGCTCATCACTCTTAGCAGTAGGTCACCCACGAGCTGGGACTAAACTCCACTAGGAAAGGGAATTCTAGGCTTGGCAAGGGCAACAAGGAAGTTGCACAAAGCAACAGGAAGGATATTTTATCCCAAGAGCCACTTATGCCCACAACCCACAGAACCTCATTCCCCACACACCTGCTCCACCCCAGAAGGATAAACCTTCACTAATACAATTCCATCGTCTAGTACCCCTCCCTTACCTTGGGCTTCAGCAATAGGCTGGACCAGAAGTCTCAGAGTACTGTAGCTGCTACGAGACTCCCTTCCAGGAGAACTCACTTCCCAACAAACTCTCTCACCTGGGAGAGTTGCTCACAGGCCTGACAACCTGCCTCTTCAACAAGTCTTTGACTTAGCAACAGTCAAGTACAGGTGACAACAACAACAATAGGGAAAAATGCTTATGGACACCCAAAAGGAAACAGCCTAATGCTAAGTCACAACACAGCTCAAGTGACTACAACTACGTCGAGCTTCACAGGAAGCAACACAAGACAACTTCATGGTTTTTGTTTTCAGATATGCGTGAGGGTATGCAGAGGTTAGACGACGGAGGTCTCGGGTTCATGTGCATGATGGAAGAATGGACTCACGAACTCACGCGGAGGATGGTCGAATGACTAGTGAACTACCAACATGATTTGACTCACGGGTTACTGGTTCCAGAGATCCGTGATGGATGCCCCAGTTCATGGTTAGACGGTGGATCAAGAATGAAAAGCGAACCCCCAACACARCTAATGCTTCAAATTTTAACTGCATGAGCCCAGGTCGACACTTGTCTTCCTGTAGCTGCATGCGCTCCATTTTGCCTACGTCCCCAGCCACCATGAACTTAGGATAACAAAACATATTATGTCCACCTTAGTTTTTCAGGAAATAATATTAAAATATTATTCCTCTARAGGTAAGCCCCCTAGCTTAGCCCCTAGGCCCAAATACTTAGCCCCCCTTCCTTATCCTAACTAGTGGAGCTTAKTCCCCCATAACTCTTCTTTATGGTTGGTCTACATGCAACAATGCTTATATTTTTATTAATGATCAACATAATTACATATACAAAAAATATCAGGCTCCTRGCCTTGGCATCTGGCTCACCAGCCTAATAAAAACATAAGTTTCTCATTTTATAATCACTTGGCTCACYAGCGTATAAGAAAATTACAATTCAGCAGGGTCTCGGCCTTGGGATATTACAACATCAACACCTCATGCCTAAGGTAGTCAGGTAGTCTATAAGTTGGGCATTCATATTGAAACAAGCAGTCAGAACCCATTCTGTTACGAACCTGAACTCTCCATTTTTCAATTATCCTCCCTAGGTGTCCTTCTTCTGTATTGTCAGGGTTCATTGATACCATCTCTGAGTACCAGAAACCTCTCTACAAAAAAAAGAGGGGAATATATTTTTTCTTAAGATAGAAGAGTTCACAAAATCTGGTGAGCAACTCAGTAGAAAGAAAAAATTGGGGCATACACTTGTAGATCTTCTTCCACTTGGGGCATCAAGGATGGGCAAGGATATTTCACACAAGAGTAGGAGTAGACAAGAAACAAAGGTTTCCATTACCTAGCTTCTACCAGTTTCCCTATGTTCTTGTAACAACAATCAAATTACAGGCTTTCAAGAACCATCTGTTAACATAGATAGCTAGAACAGACACAAGCGGAAGTCTTAGTGACCGCCTAGTTTATGCTAGCAAATAAGCCTAACCAAAATATCACTCTTCTCAGATCACACTGACCCCCTCATATGTAATTGGGCCATTCAAAATCATATTCATAGAAACGTGCTTACCTCTTGCAAATGATAAGGACCTCCATACAGGAGAAAGTGAGTATGCAGGCTTCAATTCAAGTAGGGATGGAAGCATATATGGTTAGTAATCCATCACTCAGAACTCAGGAATACAAAATCAAAGGGACATCCAATCCCTATTGTGATCAGCCACATAAACCCCAGAATAAACCATCGGGATTTCAGAACTCGATCTTTTCTTAGTTCAAATTTGTTTGAGATAGCTTCAAGGTAAGGATCCTGGACCTATCACCATTCTGCCTATTTTATTCATGATGCCAACAAAGCCTCATTTCTGAATACACTCTCGTAAAGAGATATTTCAAGCATTCAAATTCATCTTGGGGAGCTGATCATCAGGAAGGTGGGCTTATTACTTGTACACAACAACAAATCAATAAACCTAATATAATATTCCAAGAATAACTGCTCCATTATGGATGAACAACCCTCATCTGAAGAAAGGAAAGCAAACGATAAAGGACTGTGAGGATCAACAGATAGAGAATTCCTACCTGTGGATGTCTCCCAATCCACCCGTGGGACTTAACAGGGAATGTCCTCGAACCTAAATACATAGCTTGAATGACTAATATAGCTATAATGGGCAAGACCTACAAGATAACTTACACAATTGAGTGATATGGAATACTAAACATCAGCAGGAGATCCTCCAAATCCATGGGAATAAAATTGACATAGTGCAAAGCTGGTTTAAAGAATTTACCTATATGAATAGATGGGTAACAAGAGAAGCAGACATAAATGTGCCATCCCATAGAGMTGAGCAGTTGGGGAAGATGGAATTAACCCTAAACCCTCCACAACTCATTTATTAAGAGATTATATGGTTAAAGAAGCAGTAGATTACTATGTCTAATATTTCAAATAAATCCGATCTTATTCTTAACATGYTGCGCAACACATATTTTCTATATCAGTTCCAACCTTGGAACTATAGGATTGGCCAATCTTCACAAGCCCGTCAYGGAGCAGACATTGATAGCATTATATCTTATATCATTCAGGAACCGAAAGTGTTAGAGGAGTGCTTGGAAGAGGTACAAAACACATACCGGGCCAATATCATCCTACAAGAAATCCTCTCTAATATGACCAATAGAAGCACTGTGGAGCAGTGTAGGGTAAGCCCAGCAACATCTTTGCAACACAGGGAAGAGATAGAAGATCATTTTGTTTCCTTGTCAGGCAAGTCCAAACACATCCCCCCACTATGATTTGGAGATCCAAGGATTCAGTTTTTTTCAGTGAGGGCATCACATGTTACACGGAAGCAAGGCCCTTGTCACCAGATAGCTCATATGCACGTGCTAACCACTGATGTCAACCAAATTTTGGGGATCAAATTTTTTCAAGTAAAGGGAAAAGCATATAGTCTCGAGGACCAGCCAGAGAAAGAATGACAATGACATTCACAAAGCAACTCAGAGGGGTATCTACTTATAATGAGACATCGATTCATCCAGCAAGTTGCAGACCCATAAGCAAGGAGTTCAATAAAATAGTACTACCTATCCCTTATATAAAGTCAAAAGTATAGCAAGTAAGATGTTAGCAGAATCTGTAGCAACTGTATCATTTCTGACCATATGGGACTGTAGAACAAGGCTAAAAATTTTGATGATTGCATTATGCTACTGTAAATTCCAAAAGTTGTTAGTATAGGCAGGAAAAAAGGAATGAATTGCACATAGGAGATTTTGATGATAAGATGCACACCATAAAATCAAATATTTAAATATCATCAATTGCATTTGAGTTCATATTGTAACTAGTGGATGGCATTGTTTTCCTTATTAATGTTGGAGTTTATAAAAACAAATTAAACAAATTTAGAGCATTCAATATATCTATAAAAAAATATTTGGTTCTACTGTACAGAGAGAAATGAGGTGCTTTATAGTCGAGGTGGGAGGAGATCCCTCTAGGGGCTTAATGTATCCGACAAATATATAATGGTTGACAGAACGCCGTAACTGTCTTTGCAGTGTGCATGCAGGGAGTACTGTGGCCAGTACTTTAATTATGAAGTGCTATGATTGCAAAAATTGCTTTTCATATGCTAAGTTCTTCCTTCAATTGTTGGCACAGCTGCTCCACTATTCCCCTACCCCACTGCAGTTTCCAACAAAAGTTGGCATTAAGCTTCCTCAATGACGTCAAACGTTCAATACCTGGAAGCTCTTCTAACTCATCACAGTAAGCCACATTTAGAACTTGAAGTTTTTTGAGCTGCACCAACCCTTCTATGCTCTTCAGCTTCAAACATTGAGATGCCCGCAACTCCTCCAAAGATATCAATGTTTGAAGACCTGGCAGCTCCTGTACTGGACAACACCCACTGATATTCAGATCTTTAAGTCTTACAAGACCACAAAGCCCTCCTATTTTCCTCAATGCACTGCAATTGATCAACTCTAAATTTATTAGTGTCATTGGAAATGCTCCAACCTCCAGCAGATCATGACAAAAATTCATGCTGAGACGTTCAAGGTTGGGGCAAACACCTTCATGAAAGGATACCTCTGATATTCTTCTCTGGAACAGTTCTAAATGTCTGAGCCAAAACATGCATTTTTCAATGGAAGCTTCAGTTTTATACAACACTCTTTGCCCTCTCAAACCTATTAATGTTTCAATTTTCCCTTCAACTTTCTTGAATGGTAGTTCCCTTAATAAAACATGCATTTTTCAATGGAAGCGTCAGTTTTATACAACACTCTTTGCCCTCTCAAACCTATTAATGTTTCAATTTTCCCTTCAACTTTCTTGAATGGCAGTTCCCTTAATGAACATTTCCTTACTTCTGATCGTTCAAGATTGTTTATCTCCATGACACATGGTGGTAAGTGCTATACATGTGACTCCATTATTTTCAATTCTCTCAACTGAGCCAACATGCTAATGGAGTCGGGAAAACATAACAATTTCTGGCAATTCTGTACCCAGAAACTCTCTAAACTCCTAAGGTAACCAATCGAATGTGGCATCATTTCCAGCAAAGGGGTTCCTAATTTCAGAACACCCAAATTGCATAGATTTCCAATGGCACTTGACAATTATTTTATGTTTGTACCTAACAAATGCATTTCTTCGAGGAACAATTGATGTGTGATTGGGGAGGTAGTATTTCAATTTCCTTGCAACCTGAGAGATCTAAGAATTCAAGTTTGCTGATATTTCCTAGAGTTTCATTCGAGATTATCAACCTTTCGCATGATTGCAAAGAGAGATATTTAAGTTGTAGTAAATTGGCAAAAGAATCTCGAAGCATCTGCAAATTGGAGCACCCATACAAGTCAATATGTTGGAGGTGTTAGCACTCTGTAAATCTGTCCGACTGAATAGACAAACGACAGAGGTAATTGTTTCAACCAACTTTAGAGCTAAGGCACTAGCCTGCTCACCTAAGAGAGGGCTCTCTCGTGTCACTTTATATATCTATGGAAATTGGTGGCTATATTTGGTTTGTTTTGGGGATTTTTAATAAAGTTGCTGGCAAAGAAGTGGGGAACATCATGGGCTATGGAGTCAAATTTCTCAAAGTGAAAGAAAACAATGCATCAGTGAATAGAATTCTCTAGAGGATAAAGGCTAAATGAGGCAATGAATTTGGGTTATAACTTGAATTTAATTAAAATGGTAAGAGGAAAGTGAAATAGATAATTGCATTAGAGCATTACAGGAATGAATTCTAAATTATCTAAGAAGAAACATACACAGTTTAAATTGCTTCAGTTGAGAGCGTCACAAGACGAATTTTGGGCCTTTAACTCTCCAATTTAAACAGAAGAAAATGCATATGGAATAAAAGATCACAGGAAATACAAACAATGAAGGAAGACAAAACTCATATCATAGCCATTAGAATCTTTTCATAAACACTTCAAAATGCTTCTGCATATGTGTTCAATTCAGTCCCTGAAAAATTACAATAGAGTCTAAAACCACCAAAATTGTGCCCTTGCACTTATGCCTCTCCTTAATACACTCAGAACTTCTAATACTTATACAATTCGAGTTCCTTCAGTGTGCAACCAGTTACAATAACTGAAATGAAACGTTTCAGCTTCTACAATGATTACAAATGACAGTTTTCAGAAAAAAAACGTTTCATGATCTCTGCAGATTACTCTGACGCTCCAGCTCCTTGCTCTGCAACGTTCTCTTTGAAATGTCACTCATAATATTTCAAATATAATTGCATTTATCCATACTCACATTAAACATTTGGGAATAATATGTTTGAAATTAAAATAATTCCCAAATATTTTTCTATCCTATAGAATTAAATTTTCATAATTTAATTCATGCCCGTGGTTTTTAAGACCATGTCTTGTTTGCCAATTCACCATTTCATTGTAAAAACATTTATTCTTACCATTTCCCTATGAAAAACATTTACTGTGTAACGTTTTTTCCAATTTACCGTTTCACTGTGGAAAAACATTTACTGTGTAATGTTTTTCCAATTTACCGTCTTTGGCAAAACCTTTTATCTTCTTCTTTTACTTCTGTAAAACCTTTGGATAAAAATTATTCAATTTTCCGTTCACATGCATCTTCTATTTAATTATTTTCCATGGAAATAAACATTAGTCTCCTTGATTTGTAAAATTTAAATCTTACCTCTGTAAAACCTTTTCACCGTGAGGAGGAATCTCATTTATTGGAAATCCCATAATCATTATTGAAATGCACTCCTAAAAAAATGCCGCACATAAAACATATGATAAATGTTTGCATTTATTATATCGGTCCTGGGCTAAAAGTGGTTTGATCCAAACTGCTTTTACCTCCGAGGTGCTCCACATAAAAACACATGTCCACCAAATAAACCACGGTAGTTTTCCCTGGTCCACCTTCACACAATTAACCTCCTCTTTACTTTAATCCTCAATATGTATGTGTGCCCTCCATCCAAACTTTGACTTTTCCATATTATAAATTGAGATTCGTGCCCATGATTCACACGATTAACCTCCTCTTTACTTTAATCCCCGATATGTATGTGTTCCCTCCATCCAACCTTTGACTTTTCCATATTATAAATTGAGATTCGTGCCCACGATTTGACGTGATTTCATAAATTAATTATTAGATTAAATATTAATATAAAAAATATTTATATTAATGATAAAAAATCCCCATTTTTCTATTTTCTAAGGAATTTGGGCATATGAGGCTTAACACGTGATTTTGTGGATGGGATAAGGGTTCTTAATAAAAGGAATATTTTTTTTTATTTTCAACCGGAATATGAAAATAACGGTAAAAATGAATGAAGTTATGGAACTATGGGATTTAGATAGGAATTAAGGCTAGGTATAGGCTTGGAATATTTGCCAATTTTTGACTCATGGAATACATGACTATTTTGGATGATCGCATTGGGTGAAGGATTTAGGTGATGGGAGCTTGACAGAGCTCGTGAAAAAGTTAGAAAAGCTGAGTGGAAAAATAACACAAGGACAAGATGCTTTGGAAAAATAAATGCAAATCAGCAAGTGATAACACCATCAACTTCCGATATCGGGAGTTGGAAAAAATGGTTTTGAGAAGACTACTTTTCGCCCCTATGTACCTCTAGTGTTGCCATGTGTCCACGAACAAAACCATAATGGTTTCCCCGACCTGCCTTCGAATAATTATCTTTTGCGCTGCTTCATTTTCCGATATGTGCCTTAGCCGTTGATCCAGGCTTCTTCAAGATCGACGGTCCACCGAGTTATACCTTTTGCACCTTTGCTATATTTGTCCATATGCCGATGAATATATCTCGATCCCCCAAACTATCATTCTTCCACAGTGATATAGCATTTCGCTAAATTTCCAAAATTTGGATCCTGATCTGAAAATTGTTATGGTGATAACAGGAGGTTCCTTAAGTTCCCAGAGGAATCTGGCGGCCATTTCATTTTTGAACGCTTATTTAACTCCAAGTGTTTCAAGGACTATAGATGACAGAATTCATCTGGCAAAGTTTCCAACTCAACAAACATATTTTGGAATTTCAGGACAATCTTTTCCAGGTGCTTCAGTTTCCCTATGGACTTTGGAAACTTTAGAAGGCTATCATTTATAGAAAACTCCCTCAACTGCATAGGTGCATGCAATGTTCACATTTACACTTAGGATGTTAACTTTTGAGCATTGTGATATATTAACATACAGTACAGAGGAATAAAAAAGAAGGGTGCAAACATCTGTTGTTCAAAAGATTCAGGGTGAAGATAGATTAAGAAGGATAAGAAAAGGTACAAACATCATCTATTGCATAAAAGATTCAGAGTTAAAATAAATTTATGCTAGTTTAGAACAAATAAAAGTCAAGGATTGTTTAACAAAACTCCTCCACCCCTTGTTGTAAGAGCATCGAGAGGGAACTCTCGGTACAATGTAGACATAAGACTCGAGCGATTTTTAGAAGGGAAAAACAAATGAAAGACTTTTGTTAAGAATTTACTATATACCTGAAAATTGTATGGTCTCCACAATGTCTTCAATCTGCTTCCCTCCACATGTAAAACCCTTCAACATTCCATTGGAATCCAGTGAGGCAGGCAAGAGTAGGGACAATTATACCAGTAGAGACATATAAGATGCGGTGACTGCAGACTGCTGAATATGCTTTTCAAACAACCACCTTCAACCCAAAGCATCTCGATAGAGTTTTCAAATGATTGGTGATGAATTATTCTCGCTAACAATTTCGAACGACTATACCATCTAGTTCAACTAGATCTTCCTTGAACCATGTTAATTCCATGCACATAAATTATTTTTTGAAACTGTGAGTAACAATAAATTGATATCGTAGCTGAAGGGGGCAGAAGCAAAAAAAACAGAAAAATTACACACAGTAAATAACAAATAGAAATTGTATTGCTCAATCTCCATGATATTCTTACATCACCATGTTTTTATAGATATTTTGGAAGAGTTTGGAAGGTTTGGAGCTTTCCCGAAATCACTGGAATGTCGATGGAAAGTTCTGGAGTATTCATGAAAGGCAGTGGAAGAATAGTAGTCGAACAGTCTCGAACTCTGTGGTGGTTAGTAGAAATTAGTACTTCCAACACTCCCCCCTAATTTCTACCACTAATTACATCAATATTTTCAATGCCCAATGCTTCTCTCAAATACTCAAATTGGTCTTGTGCTAAAGCCTTAGTAAATATGTCTGCAAGTTGCTCCTTTGATCTGCAATGTCTCCTCCTTAACGAATACATGTCTTGGTTAGGTCTTTATCTGAGTCATGTCATCATCTTTAGTTTCGATCTTCATATGGTTGGGTTTCCTTCAATGTGTTCCCATTATAATGCTTAAGAACCATCACATCAAGTGGTCTCTTACTAGTGCTTTTGGCTGACCACGAACCTTACATGATGGGGAATTTGATTTACACAACACACACTCACTTGAGTTTCATCCACAAACATTTTTTGCTTCTTCTTCGTACTTACATCTTCCTTTTGCACCTGCAAACAACTGATCATTGATGTTCATATAAAAAGAGATCCATCTACCGAGATACATGGGTACCATTTGTTGTACTCGCCAGTTCTCTAGGTATCCTTTTCATGTACATGGTTCATCAATACATTAGACTCATTTAGTCATAACTTGGTCCCAATCAACTCACACTCTGAGATTACTTAATCTCACATTCCTCCATTTAATTGAAGTTCTAACTTCTTCAATCTCCATCAAACTTAGATACGAGTACACCTGCCATCCTTGTACCTACCTAGTGGTTAATTCCACAGCTTGATGCTACATCCACTCTTTATGCCTAAGAGAGATACATGCTACATGATAACTTGCCTTGCCTATGGCTAAACTTTACAAATTTGGACCAACAACCTCTTGGGGAATATAGCTTGCCTATGCCTATGGCTAAGATTTACAACTCAAAACCTCTAAGCTGTCTGGTACTACCGATCATGCACCCCTTACATCACTTATCATTATAACATTTTAGCACAGGTACAAGAAGCATTAAATTCCCAAATTATAAACCCATTACATATAATCCTATTCAATATGCCAATAAAGTATGCCAGCTCCAATTTGAAATCACACATGACTCATACTACTTTAATTTTTTTTTGTGTAACTACCCAAACTAACACTCCAATAAGACATTTTACTTTCTCCATCACAAAAAAAGAGAAGAACATTAAGTGTTCATATATTCTTCAAGCAAACAGTTCGCAAATTCCACTCTGAACATATTGTGAAATCATGGCAGTCCAGGACACCACATCCCGTCCTGAGATTTGGTCAAACACATATCCAATTTTGATAATGTGGGCATGCAGATTTTTACCTTCCTTGCACAGTACAATAATGCCTTCGACAGAGCTAGACTTCTCCACTGTGATGAGAAATGGTCCTTCGCAATCTCGAAATGGATCTTTCAATGCCTTCCTCCGATCTAGGATTGGCTCCAATCAACCGAGTTGCAAGGGTGCCCATACCAACTTTTATCTCCGTGTCAAATTTCTCAAAACCCTCGTCTCCATAGCCATTAATATTCCTCAGCAAAATAACAGAGACAAGCAAAGCCTCAGCCACCTTCTGCACAAAAGCTTCTAGAAGCAAACCCCAAGTCCTATGGAAGAGATAAATTTGTTGGGGTGTAAGACCCGTGGCGAGTTTCGAACCCATAGCCTCCATAGAATTTTTTTTTTTTTAAACCGGGTTTAAGTCAGGGTTATTCCGTAAACAATTCAACGGCTGCGTCCAGTTCCATTCAGAAGACACAGCAGAGCTCCAACAGCAAGGTGACGCTCCTCCTCCGCTCAGTACACTCCCAATGTAGTTTTTATCATAACATCTGTAGTGGCATCTGATCTTTCAATCTGGGTCATCTGTCCGATCTTCTCTTCCACAGTCATCCATGCCAACAAGTCCTCAACAAGAGCAATGATGGGGTGAGATGAGTCCTTGTACTTAGCATACCCAATAGCTCCTGCACACTTGCATAGAACCTCAACAGACAACAACAAATACCATCCCGAATTCATTCTGCTCGCCATCGATTCTTCCACTCCACTCATATCTGCACCACTGGGCGACTTCTCTCAGGATCCTGGGCCCTTCCGTGAGGGAGTGAGGCCCATATCCAAGCTCTGATATCAAATGAAGGGACAGAAGCACACAAAACATAAAAATTACACACAGTAAATAACAAACAGAAATTGTATTGCTCAATCTCTATGATATATTTACATCGTCATGTTTTTATAGATAGTTTGGAAGAGTTTGAAAGGTTTGGAGCTTTTATGAAATCATTGGAATGTCGGTGGAAAGTTCTGAAGTATTCATGAAAAGCCGTGGAGAAATAGTAATGGAAAAGTGTTGAACTCTGTGGTGGTTGGTAAAAATTAATACTTTCAAGGATAGCAAACTTTAGAAAGTAAAAATTTTACATACTAATTTGAAAGTAAAAAAATGATTGATCAGAAGTTTTTAGTTTTACTTACAAAATTGAATGTGGAAAGAACCTTTGGATCTATATTTCTACTTTGATTATACCCCCCCATTCCATCTCCAAACTTAGATCTATTTTGGGTTGAATCAACTAATTTCTCCAAGAGGTAGGAGAAGTCAATCTAGCACAATCTTTTTCCCTTGACTTTAAGGGGAGGACAACAATTAAAAAAAAGCAAAAATAAGAGCATCTGAAAAAAACGATTGATTTCTATCAATAAACCGGCTAAAAAAATGAACGATGAAATAGCTAACACGGGCGCTGTGGAAAGATAGGTCTTTAGATCTTGCATTATAAATTCTCCTTATCGATCATAATGTGTAAGTGATTCAACCGTATCAATAGTTACGAATCCTAGGAAAAACTCGGAACTAATGAATATATGTATAATGTGATCCGGGCTGTGGTCCTATTTATAGAACAGAAAAAAGATGTTTCATCACCAAATTTTGCTAATTAATCTTCTAGATAATAGACCCTACATGCAGAGAAAACAAACACTATTTTGAAATTGGTTACAAAGTTTCAAAAGCTTACAGGTGATCGGATGAACACATCGTGAAGAAGGATGTCAGTTGGGCGCCAAAGTCGACGCGGACATTCCGGAGGTTCTTTATCGGACATATCTCTGCCCATGTCTCTGAGGTGGTCGTGCATTCTTATAGAGTTTTTGCTGTCAACCTCGACAAGACATTGGTTCTCTAGGTTCCGAAGACCCAGCGGTCCTTCACAGCCGGATGCATCCCATATTCTTATGGTGGTATCCCTGTCTTCCCCTATGAAGAAACATGCAACGTCTAAGAATATCTGTATTTTGGAGATTTTGTACAATTGAGAATTGCAATACTCCAAGTCATGTTTTCCATGAA
>JASDQU010881574.1:3137-35705 GCA_032191745.1 Picea mariana | reverse complement strand
GATTATCAAATTAATATGATCAAACTAATTATGCAATTAATATGAATCAGATTATGGGTTGATTATCAAACTAATTATGCAGTTTTAATGGACTCATTATCAAACTAATTGTGTTATAAACTCATTATCAAACTAATTATACAATATCAAACTAATTTTAATGGACTCATTATCAAACTAATTATGCAATATCAAACTAATTATGCAGTTTTAATGGACTCATTATCAAACTAATTATGCAATTAATATGAGCTCATTATCAAATTAATATGATCAAACTAATTATGCAATTAATATGAGCTGATTATCAAATATCAAACTAATTATGCAGTTTTAATGGACTCATTATCAAACTAATTATGCAATTAATATGGGAATCAGATTATGGGTTGATTATCATACTAATTATGCAGTTTTAATGGACTCATTATCAAACTAATTGTGTTATCAGACTCATTATCAAACTAATTATGCAATATCAAATTAGTTTTAATGGACTCATTATCAAACTAATTATGCAATTAATATGAGTTGATTATCAAATTAATATGATCAAATTAATTATGCAATTAATATGAATTAGATTATGGGTTGATTATCAAACTAATTATACAATTTTAATGGACTCATTATCAAACTAATTGTGTTATAAACTCATTATCAAACTAATTATACAATATCAAACTAGTTTTAATGGACTCATTATCAAATTAATTATACAATATCAAACTAATTATGCAGTTTTAATGGACTCATTATCAAACTAATTATGCAATTAATATGAACTGATTATCAAATTAATATGATCAAACTAATTATGCAATTAATATGAATTAGATTATGGGTTGATTATCAAACTAATTATACAGTTTTAATGGACTCATTATCAAACTAATTGTGTTATAAACTCATTATCAAACTAATTATACAATATCAAACTAGTTTTAATGGACTCATTATCAAACTAATTATGCAATATCAAACTAATTATGCAGTTTTAATGGACTCATTATCAAACTAATTATGCAATTAATATGAGCTGATTATCAAATTAATATGATCAAACTAATTATGCAATTAATATGAGCTGATTATCAAATATGGGCTGATTATCAAACTAATTATGCAGTTTTAATGGACTAATTATAAAATTAACATTGCKAAAGGGGCTTTATCAACTAATGGGAGATTATCACAACACTTCATCCCTTAATTAATGATCATTCCAAATAAGGGAGGCATGTCCTATGGGTGTCAACTTCACATGAACTCAGTGACATCATAGTAAGGAGACATGCCCCCGTTCCATACCTTAATAYACAAGACTACATCACTTATATCAACTTCGCGCAAAGTTTACATGTGCAAGGTGGGATTGAACATACAGGATTGAACTGGCATTGAAGGTAGGATCAATGGACGCACACTCTAACTCAACATCCGGACATTCCTCACACTAGTAGGTAATCATGATAGAAGGTTAGTGATGTAAGATGTATCAACACAGTAAGGTGGTAATGGTAGGAAAAGGCAACATTTCTGGGTTATAAGGTGACGAGGACGCAACTCCCTTATCATTCTTTCATGGGTATTGGAGGTCCTGAGTGCGGTGGCGAAATTTTAGAGAACGTCCCTGTAGATATAGCTGGGAACGTCGTCTCCCCTGTGGCTCTGTGGAGCTGCCACATTGTCAATTGGAGCTTTGATTCCCCTCGCCCATGCCAACGGTCTGCAATTGAAATTCACTGGGGCCGCTAGTTAGTCTGGGTCAGAAATTTGGGCAGGAGCTTTGTATTGGAACGCCCAATAGCGATGGTCGCTCGCTAATTTTGTCAATTGGGGTGTTGTTTCTTCTCTCGTACAGGTCAGAGGTTAGTTGGAGATTAATAGAGTAGGCAATCAAGTCGCCCCCGGTCTAGATAACTCGCTAAAGGGTCATCCTGAGATTGGTAAGAAACGCATTGGCTCTAATTGTCTCTGGTGGTTGTTTTTTGGTCTCTCTGTTCTCGTCGCTCAAAGGAAACATAAGCTTAAGCTTTCAAATATAAGATCGCTCCACATTAAAGAGAATTTTAGACAATCTCAAGAATTTTCCTGGAACTATGCCTCGCCCACAGATTAACACTCAGGACCAACAAAATGCAATTGAAATCCTCAAGCACAAAGTGAGAAGCATTCAGATTGACAACCAGATATCATTGATCAAAGTCTCTTAAATTTTGGATATTTTAAGTTAGCATAGGTAGGCTTTTCGTCAACTTAATGATGAATTGGATGCTATCAGAAACCAAGTGGAGGAGCTGAGAGCTCAGAGAGAGCAAGCCCCTCCAGAGGAATCTCCTTCTAGCAGTGGCTCATCCCCAGCACCAGCCCATTCCCAATTGGACTTGAACCAACCAACGCAAGATGAAGAAATGGAAGAAGCAGAGTTCGAACAAGCTCCTCCTCCGGGTATCTAATGTATCACAAGGCACTATGTATTTTAGGAGTCTTTTACCGTAGTTATACATATAAATTTTGAAATGTAAACAATGTCAAAGGTTTTGTTTAATATAAAATCTCCCAAATTGTGTAAAAAAAATTATTATTTTTTCTTAATAAATTTTAAAAAATTATTAAAAAATATTTTAGATGACTGGTAACAATACTCTTTATTAGTTTTTCTTATTAAATTTTAAAAAATATTTTAGATGACTGATTACAATAATGGTATTACATCTAAATTGTGTAATCTTAACCATTAATACCCTACAATTTCAATAATTCTTTTGAATTTTTAATTAAATATTTAAAAATATGTTCCATTATTTATTACAAAACTCCAATTACATCTAAATCTTGTAATCTCAWCAACTCAACTCAACCACTATTAATACCAACAATTTTAACAATTTTTCTAAACTTTTAAATTTTTAACTAAATTTGAAATATATATAACAAGTTACATATTCAACAACAAGTTACATATTCAATAACAACTTATACTACAATTCTAACCATTTGACTAAATYTAAAAAATAAAATAAAATACCAGATTAACATAAAACTGTGTTAACATAACCCTGGAAGCTTCACAATTTTCCCGGTCGTGCCTAAGCCGGGGCCCTAGTTACCAAATAATTCARAGGAATCGATCGTAGAGGATTATTTTATCTTGCTACTTTTTAAAGTCTTGACCAGTACGTTGCATCAACAACGTCAATGACAGGCATCGATGGTAATYATACAGATAAATGTTGTTGAAGTACATAGATTCASTTTAACCTTGCATGTGTGGGATAAAAAACTCAATTTCTTTAAAGCTTTTGATCTTAAGGTTTCCACTTTGTTTTGAATGGATTGCCTTAAACATATTGTTTTGAGTGGATTGCCTTAAACATATAATAAGTAGATTTAGATGGGTGTATCTTAATTTATAGAAAATAAGATAAATAATATTCATTTAATTAAAAAATATAGATGGTTGCATGAAACTTTGGATAATATATATTTTAAAAAGTTAAAAAGGAATTAATATATAGTTAGTGATGAATTTAATGTTATAATTCTATTCTAATATTTGGTAGACATTAATGAGATAAATTATATTTTATTATTGAACCTTTTGTTTTAATCTTTGGTAGACTAATAAAATAAATTGTATTTTATTATTGAATGTTTTATTCTAATCTTAAATAGTATTTTATTATTGAATTGTTTTAAGTTATAATATTAAATTTATGGAAGAAGCTTTATATCCTATCTTTGGAATAACTGTTAGGGTTTCATGACGCTACTGAAGACAAGCTTTGATTCTCTTCATCGTAGTGAGTACACCTCCATTACCTGTGGATTGGTAACCCAAACATGGTCGGAGTGGAAGGGGTGCAAATCCCCTCATATAGCAAGGTCATAGCCAATGAACCACTGGGAACCATGAGCAAGCAACCTTCCTTTGATCCACAACCACATCTTTGAGAGAAACTCTTGCAGGAGGAACAAGCAAATGACAAGGCCATGGATACATAAGCCGATACTTATCATCCAAAAGTGACTCACATGTGGGAACCTTGGAAGTGCATTCCTCAAGCAACAACACTGCCAAGATACTTGATCTACTCCAATCGAGTGGGAGAACACACACAGTTCATGAAGGAACATGTGCTGATCGAGAAATTTCCGAGTTTGTGGCCATCAGAACAAGACCTGATTCGTTGGATCAAAACATGGTGGAACCCTAAGGGGCACTACGACCTTCAGTTGGGCTCTAAAGGGTTTTTCACAGTCATTTTTACCAATGTGGAGGACAAAGATCATATTTTTGAAAATGGGCCCTATTTCTTCAACTTTGAGGGGCTCTACGTATAGTTTCGGACTGACCACTTCAGCCCTGAAAATGAAGACTTTTCACATGCACCAGTTTGGATCTGACTTTACTCACTGCCTCGAGAATTTTGGTTGGAGGAAACCTTGAGTGGTATCGGTAACACCCCTCGACAGATATGTCAAATCATCAGAAGCCACCAAGAAATGAAGGTATACCTCTTATGCTCGCATTTGTGTTTATATGAACATCTCTATGGCTTTACCAGGTTCCCTCACCCTAGCATTCCAGGATGAGGAATGGTTTCAGACAATAGGCTATGAGCACATACCCTTCCGATGCAGGAAGTGTCATGAGCATGGTCATGTTTTTAGAGACTTCCCCCAAAACACCCATGCTCTCCAAGTTGAAGACACGGAGGGAACATCCAAGGATGGCTTTACTCAAGTGCAAAGTCGACGAAAGGAAAATCCCAAAAATCCCAGCCAAAGCCAGGCCAAAAGACCTTCCACACACAATTCTTTTGAGATCCTGAACCAATTGTCGGAATCCCAAGAAGTGGGAAACCCTCATCTCATTGGTAGAAAAAACAATGTAAAAGGAAAGGCAATGCAGACTTCAGATCCAATATTGGAACAGATCGATCCCCCCATATCCCAACACAACAAGAGAAGGATCACATCACAGACGATGGTGGAGACATGGAAATTATAGTGGATGAACAAGATCTGGCTAGTATCAACTTGAATAAACTTGAAGAGGCTTACATCAATCAAGAACTACAATCTCTTCCTTTGGAGAAATTATGTAAGGTTCATAAGCTCTACATGGACTCAACTGTTGGAGCAACATATCGATCTGGTGGAGGATTGGGAATACACTCAGACCCGCACAAAGACCATAGGAAAGAACCCAAGGAAAGTAAGAGTCGAGGTCGGAAAATGGCACAACAACTCATTTGTGAGATTGATAGCTAGATGATCAACTCGAGGCAAGTTCACAGAATCACCAAGGGTTTCTTTTACCCCAGCCATCTTCCTCATGAAGATTATCTCCTGGAATTTACGAGGCCTAAACGAGAGGACAAAATAAAGAGTTCTCTAAAATTGTTTCATGGTAGAGGAACCAAACATACTTTTTCTTCAAGAAATGAAATGTGCAGGCAGCACCACGAAAAATGTATTCTCAAGATGTTGGAGGTAGAGATGATCTATCTTCAATGATTCCCTGGGAGCAACCAATGACGTAGCAATCCTATGGAATCCAATAACAGTTCTTCTGGATAATTTCTACTCCACCCCTTGGAATCTAACTCCTTAGTATAGAGCCGTTGGATATGACAAAGAAGGGATCATAACTAATTCCTACGTCCCTCAGACAACATAGGAAAAGGAGAATTTCCTAAAAATCTTGTTCTCTTTAACCCACATAATAGGCCAACAACGGTGGATAATGGGAGGAGATTTCAACATCATCCTCTCTTTGGAAGAAAAAAAAGGTGGCATACGAAGGATTGACAAGGAAAGTGAAAACCTTTAGGACATGATAGACACCCTCCATCTAATTGATGTTGATACATGGAATGGTACCTTCATCTCGACGAATAGACGATATGGTGTGCACCAGGTAGCCTTCCGCCTAGATAGATTCCTCATCTCGGAGTCCCTAATGTTGGATGGACCCCTCATTAAGGCCATCATTCTTCTAAAATCTAGATCAAATCACTGGCCAATCCAACGATGGATTGATATTGTTAGTACATCGAAATTCAATCCTTTCAAGTTTGAAATTTGTTAGCTCTCCTTTCCTAACTTTCAAGAGATCGCCAACACATGGTGGGAAAAGGCAGAAGTTTTGCATGGCTTCTTAATGTATAAATTACAACAAAGGCTCAATAATTTCAAGAAATGGCTACGAGAATGGAAAACATTTGTTTTCTACAATATCTTCCAACCTCAAAAAATCATTGTGAAACACCTTGAGGAAATCCAACGAGAAGCTATCTCCCATGGTTACTCAGATTATTGAAGGAGAAGAAGAAAACCTGAAGCAACAACTAGAAGAAAGGCATAAATAGGAGGAAATCCTTTGGCACCAGAAATCCAGAGTTCAATGGCTCAAGGAGGGAGAAAAGAACATTAAGTTCTTTTAGTGATGCATGATCCACAGAAGGTATGTAAATCGAATTACCAAATTAGAAAACAACCAAGGTCAAGCAATCATGGATCATGAGGGGATGGAATCTGAGTTGGTCAACTACTATAAAGAATTGCTCACGGAACCAGTCCAGGATAGATCTGAAGCCATAGAAACCATAACTCAACATATTCCCAATCTCATCTCGAGAGAACATAATGATGCACTGATGAGGATGAGGCCCATTTTAATTGAGGAGGTGGATCAAGAAATGAACGAGACACCAGTAGGGAAATCCCTTGGACCAGATGGATTTACATAAGATTTCTTTCATTATTGTTGGCCAATGGTCTGAGAGGAGGTATGGTAGCTGGTGTAAGAAACTCGTATCATTGGGAAAGTCTTACCGACACTTTATGCTACCTTCCTTACTCTAATCCCCAAGGAGGAAAGAGTCTCGCACCCTCAACAATTTAGACCCATTTCTCTGTGGAATGTCATTTACAAGATCATTACCAAGATTATCTCTCTCTGACTCAAGCCAATCCTCCCTTTCATCATCTCCAAGGAATAATCAGGATATGTTGAAGGACATGAAATTCTTGACCGCATCATTTTGGCGCATGAAGTGATCCATTCCCTTAAGACAAATAGAACTCCAGGTATGCTTATAAAACTTGATCTCTCTAAATATATTGACTGCTTAAGCTGGCAGTACATCAATTATGTTCTTTCAACTTTTGGATTTTGTGAAGAGTGGGTTTCTTGAATCCATAACCTTACATCCTCCACTTTCTTTTCCATCCTGGTTGATGGGGTTCCATCCAAAACTTTCTCCCCCACCAGAGGCATACCACAAGGGGACCCTCTCTCTCCTTTTCTCTTTGTCATAATGGTTGAGGGACTAAGTAGATATATAAGGCCTCTATTGAGGATGGATCCCTCTGAGGCCTCCCCTTACATGGCATACACCCAATCACCTCACATAACCAATTCGTGGACGATACCATGCTCATGGGGACGCCCATGACTCAGGAAGCCCAAAAATTCAAAGAAATCCTCTCCGACTTCAATGATGCTTGAGGTACAACCATAAAACTTGTGAAGACTCATCTTTTCTTTTTCAACACCTTGGAGACCATCTAGAATCACATTTCACGCTTTATCAACATTCCTAATATCTCCCTTCCATCCAATTACCTTTGCATCCCTCTTTCAAATTCTGAGGCAAGGAACATTTCCTAGGAACCTCTCCTACAATCTTTGACCAATCTAGTGGGTTTATGTGTGCTCCTCAAATTTGTCCTGCAAGCAATACCAATCTACCTCTTTTCCTCCCTTGCCGCCCCGTAAAGGTGCTCCAAGCCATTCACAATCTTCAAAGAAGGTTTCTCTGGCAAGGTAATCATGCAAAGAGAAAATGGGCTTTGGTAAGCTGGAACAACATTTGTAGACCCAAGCTCAAGGGGGGTCTTGGGATAAGGGACCATTGCAAATTAAATGAAATAATGGGGGAAAAAATCTGGTGGCGATGGTTAATTCATCCTAAAGAATTATGGGCACGCCTCTGGAAACAAAAATACGCTCCCAACTATGTAGAAGTCAATCTGATTAGAATGAATGATCAGATACATGGTTCCAACATTTGGAATGCGGCTTTGAGAAACATGCCCCTCATTTAGGAACATTCTTTTTGGGATATAAGGAATGGACATGCAACCCTCTTTTGGACAAATTCCCAGTATAAACTACCTCCCTTGGTGTCTCTAGACAACCTACAACCCATCTATGAACTCATGCAAGGTCGAGGAGACCTACATGTGGAGAATCTATGGAAAGAAGAGCCTACAACTTCTCACTAGCAAGACTAGAAGGTCGCACACAGGGATCTAGAGTTTTCAAAGGAGTGTAACTTATGCCCCTCGCAAGAGGCGATCTCTCAGAGGAAAATCAGACGGGGTGAAAGGGAAGACATCCTCCGTTGGATACATTCCTCAATATAAAATAGGCCTACATTATTAAACCAAGGTGCATATACAACCGTCGGATGAAATATGGCAAAAAATTTGAAAATCCAACTTGTGGCCAAAGGTATCCATGTTCCTCTGGCTACTCATCCAAAATTGGATCTTGACTTGGGACAATTTACGCAAAAGAGGATTCAATGGATCTTTAGCCTACCCTCTCTGTATGCAACAAGAGGAATCCATGGAGAATTTACTAAATCAATGTCACTTCGATGCAAAAATTTGGGACATGATCGCTCAAATCATGCATAAAATGGACAGAGAAAGAGGTAGTATAACCAACACCATTGAGCAATGGTGTCAAGCAACCTTCACCAATATTGTTCTCAACAAGATTTGGCAACTGATTCCTAGATTTGTGGTATGGAAAATTTGGAAAGAGAGGAATAAAAGGATTTTTCAGACCAATCACTCATCTCCACAACAAGTTTGGTCAAAAATTTATGCCAACATCCAAGACACAATCAAAGCTCAAGCTTGGTTAGCTGAGGATCTCACTTGCAATCCTTTTGAATGAATCATCCTCTCCAATTGGAACCTTAACCTGTGCCAAACCCAAGCTCTGTCTAACCCCCCCTCCCATTCAATGCCTAATCCTTCTCTAGTTGTTTGGCAAAGTCCTCCTCTAGTCTTTCATAAGCTAAATTTTGACGGTGCGTCTAAAGGTAATCTAGGGCCTGCAAGATTTGGAGCAGTCATTCGAAACAGTTCAGGTGGAATTAGCCACATTATGGTCGGGTACTTGGGTTTGGACTCCAATAATTCTGTTGAAATATGGGGTCTACTCAAAGGACTCCAACTAGCTCTGCATTTGGGTATAACACAACTAATAATTGAAGGGGATTCTCAATTCATTATCTCCTTAGCCACAAAAAACTTGCATGGCTCTGATCCAACTAAAGTCTCTCTGAGATGGCACCTTCTCAACTCCCTGGAAATCTTCAAATCCACTCTTCTCCCTAACCTAGTTCTAATCCCCTCCCATATTTGAAGAGATGCAAATAAAGTAGCAAATAGTCTGGCAAATGAGGGAAACTCCTTAACAGGAGAGGATTTTTGCATGGAGGCCACCTTCATCCCTGCCCCCCTTATTCTAAAGCAGTGTCTTGACTTAGCCCATTTCGATTCTCGCCCCCCTGAAAGGGTGCAATATATCTATTCACGCATCGATAGTCCTGTCATCCTCGACCTTCGGTTTTCCATTCCACCACCTCCCAATGCAAGACATCAACATGCACACATTTTGCACCAGTCCTCGACCCATGAGGAATGTAGCTCAATCAATTCGGAGGGGGTGATCCTCTCATAAGCACAGTACCAGGTCCATGTTCAACATTATTGTCACCTTAATGGTGCATTCAATGGTGCAGAGGTTAATTTCCCATTCCCCTCTTAATGACATTCCATTTTTTTGGCACCTTCCTCCTTTCTCCTGCTCTGTGTGTTCAAGCCTGGCCTTCCCCTCCATTAACCGTTGTGTTTTTCACCCAGATATCTACATCCTTCTGACAACCATGCCGAGAGAAAGAGGTTGACCCATCCGCGGACCCGCTTATTATCATTACTTGGGCAATCGAGTATGTCTCTCCAATCCTTCCATACAATCCTCTACTTCCCGCCAGCCCTCTATGGAACTCAATTCGAGCGCTAGTAGCAACAACAAGGAGGTCCATGACCCTCCGTATATAGAGGGGAATTTCCAGGTCGACCCATGCATCGACCCCAGCATTGGGGGATAGAACATAATGGGATCCCCCTGAGGGGCACTGGGGGTTCCACATCATAGAGGAGATACCTCCAAGAAACCCAACTCTAGTTCAAACAATTTATCATGCCTCTCCGAGTTCGAGTCCCTCTGGCATGGGTGATAACTCTTCACATTGTATAATAGAGGAACAACTCTAACTTCCTTCGAATTGTGTGAGGCATTCTCATATCAAAAATTTCTCCAAAACATTATCAATTGTAGTATGGATGCTATGTTTGACTTATTCTCAAGCGGGCCTATGCGTTCTACATGTCCAGTTTATCACTAACCTTACACCTTCACTCCGGAGTGGAGGTCACCTGCTTTTGGTATTTACGCTATTTAGTTTTCTGGGGAATTCCCTTGACTCTATATGTATGGATTTTTTATATAGTGGCAGTTTAGTTTTGATAGGCTTTAGCCTCTGCAAAAATTGAGTCAGATTTTGTAAGTTCTACAAACTTTTTTTCATTTTGTTAATGGCTTTTAAGGTAGTTTTGGACAATTTCAATGGACCTTGGTGCTAGCTCTGGTTTCCATTAATGGAAGGACAATCACCAAGCGCCCTGACAGATGTATTGATTCCATGTATTGATTCAGTGAAGACAATTTTTATTAAATTTTGTAATTTTATCTCTATTTAAATATAAAAAATGTGTTATTATTAAATTGAATTTTAAGTTAATTTTTTTTATATAAATAAGATATATTGAAATAAAATTATTCTAATCTTTAGTAGAAACTAAGAAGATACATTATATTTTATTATTGAATGTTCTATTCTCATCTTTGACTAATAAAATAAACAACTGTTGCGTGGCAGCGTAGTCCCTACCAAGTAGCTTATAAGGTTATTTTTGGAAAATGGGGAGAGTCGAGTAATATTGTTAAGAAAACTTGTATGGTGACTTGTGAGTAAGCAAAGCAATGCCAATCTCTTTTGAACATGTGTGTTGAGTTGCCACTAGTAAAATCATAATCCATGTGCATTGGGAAGGGTGCGAAGGTAGCGGGGATGAAAGACAGAGATAAATGCTTTGAAATATTTGTGAAGCCGGGTAGACCGAAGCTTGTGAGCTGGACAGATTGTATAGTACGAAAGTTTTTGGTGGAAGATGTGCATTATAGAATTGTAGACATTGGAAGTTTTGGGTGCAAGATTTATAATAGCACCAACACGAAGATTGAATTCTATAAAGTTGGATAACTATGGAATTGTAGATCACTGAAGTTTTGGGTGCAAGATGTATATCACGGAAAAGGGGAAAGGAAATTTCAAAGCAACAATTGTGGATTGGACTCCCATATACTTGAATTCATTTTTTTCTTATTAATGCAAATGAGAAAACATGTATGTTGAGTTGTCGATAGTAAAAGCATAACGAATGTACATTGGGAAGGGAGAGAATGTGGCGAGGGTTGAAGAGGGTGATAAATGATTTGAAAGTTTTGTGAACCGGGGTCAAATTGTAAATGACAGAAGTGTTGGGTGCAAAATTTATATCACTGAAGTGTTATGTGCAACATGTATATCATGGAACAGGGGGCATAAGAATTTGATAGCACTAAGTCGCGAGGAATTGTAGATTTTGGAAGCTATAGGTGCAAGATGTATATCGCGCACTTGTAGATGACGACAGTTTTGGGTGCAAGATTTATAATATCGACAACCCAGGAATCGGTCAGACTCTCGTAAATCGTTGTTGAATGCATTTTTTGCTTACAAATGGCAATAAGCGAACCAACATGTATATCATGGGACAGGGGGCATAAAAATTCAATAGCGCTAAGATGCGACCCCGCGGAGAGATAATTGGATAAGTGTTGAAAGGAACTACGGTCGGTCGAGTTTATGATGTGACGATATAGGACAAATCAACGATTTCGAAAAAAGTCAAGTTCAAGTTTAAATATATTTATTTAAATTGTATTATATTAATGTACCTTAACACAAGTTTTGGTTGCAAGAATGAATATGCATTGAGGATGGCAGGAATATGAATATGCAAGTTTTTGCTTGTTGATGCCAATAAGAGAACCTATCACTAGTAAAAGTAGAATGAATATGCATTGAGGATGGCAGGAATACCCTCTTCCGTGTTACACATTTTGCACTGAATTGTTCTGATATATACAATTTGATAGTTGGGGCCTTACGTCTCCTCAAGTATCCTTGTCACCCTATATTGAAGCTCGTCTGATTGCTTTTCACACTTAACCACATCTCTTTCATGGATCGTCGAGTTTGCGGGTTCAAGAAATTTCCAATTTCTAGTTGTTGTTTCTTGTGCCCGCTACCTTCAGACTCCTTTCCAAGTATATGCAATCTATGTGCAACTTATCCAGAAACATACAGAAAAGATCTTGCTAGGAAATGGAATATCTATTGCAGATTTGAATATAAACCAAATTCCTGTTTCTTTTTCCCCTCTACTCTCTCTTTCTCCTTAGTTGTTTTTCCGAAAATGTTTCAATCTGTGCGTTATCGGACTCACGGGTTCACATTTGCATTCATGATTTTATATTGTGACTCTGACCAAATGTTAGCCATTGGATGCCTAGCCACTTTTCAGATCGTGGATTCTCGAGCAGTCGGGTTCTATATTGCACTTCCATTGTTTCGTGACCTACAAACAACACCTGAAACTCTGTGATATACACATGTACTGCCACACTCCCACATCATACCATATTTCATGATACAAAGTTGTCACCCCATTTTGAAGCCCCTGTGCCTGGTTTCCATATTTCACCATTTCTTGGAATGTATGTCATGCCTCCAATTTCATACTTACCCAACTTTTTCGCTTGTGGATTCTTGGATAGGTGGAGTGTAGTTCCATTGTTCCTTGACCTGCAAACAACCCCCCAGATTCCTCAATATACAAATTGACTTTCGGACTTCCGATCAATACAATTTGACCGCCGAGGCTTCATGTGTCCTCGGGAATCCTTGTCAGCCCATTTTGAATCCCGTCCGACCGCTTTCCACGACAATTTCTTGCAATTTCTTTCGTGAATCATCGGGTTGGCGGGTCCAGACAATTTCCAATTCTTAGTTGTTGTTTTTTGTTCCCACCACCTTCACATTTATTTCCAACTATATACAATAAGTATATAACTTCTCCATAAACATGTAGAAAAAGGTCATTTTTTTCAGTCTTCTATGCTTAATCAAATTCTTGTTTCTCTTTTCCCTAGTAGTTTTTCTGAAAGTTCTAAACTTGGTTATAGTGAAGCTTGCGAGTTCCAATGGTCCGGGTTCGAATTAAAAATGACAAAAGTGTTGTCTGCAAAATGTGTATCACAGAATTGTTGGGTGCAAAATGTTTATGACAGAAGCGTTGGGTGCAAGATGTATATCATAGAACACGCGGGATAAGAATTCGATAGCGCTATGTTGGGACGCTGTGGTGAGATAATTGGATAAGTGTTGAAAGGGATGGTGGTCAGTCAGGCTCTTGATGTGAAGATATAGATGGAAATGAGGATTTGGCAGTTCGCTAACCGGTCAACCCGTGGGCAATCCAGGAGCCTGAGAAAGTCAGGTTCAAGTTTAAAGGGATTTTGTTTTTGTTTATTCAAAATGTATTCATATTAATGTATCTTAATAAATTATTTGTGGCCCAATTGTAAACCATGTTTGAATCTGAATGGTGTTTTGGGCTCACAATTTTTTTCTCAAACGCACAAGCAATAGAGAAAATAATATATGACTTAACATTTTGTATATCAAAGAATATTCTGAAATATAGGAAGCAACAATACATGCACAATATAGAATAGGAGCATGTACAGGGAAATGAGTTAATTTTAAGAAGAAACACAAATTTCAAATAACAACACCAAACATTGAAGATCACCATAGAACAACCTCAAAAATTTATATTCAGATAAATTGGGCCACAAAATAAATTTGGGAATATTTCCCAAAAATATTTGTCTTTGAATTTGTAAAAACATATGTAGTTCATTACATATTCTGTGAAATAAAAATGCGGACCCCTACATATACAAACAACCCTCCGACTTCCTCGATATACAAATTGACTTCCAGACTCCTACATCAGCCCTCTTCCATGTTACACAGTTTTCACTCAAAAGTTTCGATCAATATAATTTCACTGCCGGGGCCTCACGTCTCCTCGGGAACCCTTGTCAGCCTATTTTGAAGCCCGCCCGACCGCGTTCCACGACAATTTCTTTCGTGGATCATCAGGTTGGCGGGTTCAGACAATTTCCAATTCTTAGTCATTGTTTTCTGTGCCTACCACCTTTTCACATCTTTCCATGTATATGAAATAAGTATATAACTTCTCCAGAAACATGCAGGAAAAGATCTTGCCAGGAAATGGGATATCTATTACAGGTGTGAATATACTAACCCTTATTTTTCGTCTTCTATACTTAACCAATTTCCCATTTCTCTTTTCCCTGTACTTTATCTTTCAAACCCGGGTATAGTGAGGCTTGTGAGTTCTAGTGGTCCGAGGTCGAAATTGAAAATGTAGGAAGTGTTGTCTGCAAAATGTGTATCACATAATTGTTGGGTGCAACATGTATATGACAGAATGTTGGGTGCAAGATGTATATCACGGAACACGCGGGATAAGAATTTGATAGCGCTAAGTTGGGACTTCGCCGTGGGATAATTGGATAACTGTTGAAAGGGACGACAGTTGGTCGGGCTCCTGATGTGAAGATATAGATGAAAATGAGGATTTGGCAGTTCGCTAACTAGTCAACCTGCGGGCAATCCAGGATTCCGAGAAAGTCAGGTTGAAGTTTAAAGGGATTTTGTTTTTGTTTATTTAAAATGTATTCATATTAATGTATCTTAATAGATTATTTGTGGTCCAAATGTAAATCATGTTAGAATGTGAATGGTGTTTTGGGCTCACATTTTTTTCTCAAACCCACAAGCAATAGAGAAAAAAATATATGACTTTACATTTTGTATATCGAAGAATATTATGAAATATAGGAAGTTGCAATATATGAACAATATAGAACATGAACATGTACAGGGAAATGAGTTAATTTTAAGAATAAATACAAATTTCAAATAAAAACACCAAACATTGAAGATCACCATAGAACAACGTCAAATATTTATATTCAGATAAACCGGGTCACAAAATACATTTGAGACTATTTCCCAAAAATAGTTGTCTTCGAATTTGTAAAAAAATATATAGTTCAATACATATTCTATGAAATAAAAATGTGTTTTCCAGAATGACTCGGATTGGGGCTGTCACAGACTACAAAGAAAATATGTACAAGAACGAGGTTTGTAGAAAGAAGAAAGTCAACATTGGAAAACAACAAAACCTGGTAAGAAGAAAGAGAAAATTGTCAGATCTTGATTAAAGCTTTGTTAGAGTAAGCGGATGAAGACAGAAGAATGTAATCAATATCAACTTACTATGATGGTGTTCCATGCCTTTTCATTTTCTCATTGATGTCCTTTTTGAACCATTCTTCGATGTAGCTCCTCATGGGCACCACATTGATTTCATGGTGGATTTTTATATTGAAGAATTCACTTTCCAAGTCCCTTAGATCAATAGACAAGTTGTGCAATTCTTGTTGAATACCTTGGTTTTTAATCGCAAAACCGACTAGCCCGGTTTTCACGTCATCTACACCATATTCAAGAATGCCATAGAAATTTTCAAATGACAGTGTTTTATAGATATGAACTTGATCATCAAATGCTTGCTTGGTTAAAAACAACGAGTTGAATATCAATTTCGGGTCCTGGACTTCATTGATGCTGGTAGCTAGATTTATCTCAGTTAGCTTATTGAATAGTTTGTCTCTTCTAGATATGATCTGGCTACATTCTTGAACAATACCAGTCAGGTTCTTTACCTTTTCTTTCCAACATGCGTTTAGTTGGTCTATTCGATCCAGGGAAGGGAGAGCCTCATGTATTCTTTTGAATTATTCCATACCAATAACTTTAATACCAAATGGAAAAACTGCATCGAGGTAGAAACCTTGCTCTTTCTTGAGATCTGCTTGCAAATACTCATGAAAAGCATGTGCTCTTGTTCCAAAATATATCATATTCTTTGACATCTCCCAAGATTCTATTATTAATTCCATTCTTCTATTTATATTCTTTTCCACATAGCCTCGGGCCGATGTGAGAAGGCTTGCTAATCCTTTTAACTTTGGCACAGGTGCGGTGGGCCTAACCATTGCCAAAGGAGTAGCAAACAATGGAAGAAGCATTAGAGTTTCCTTCAATTCTTTGATTCACTCCTTTAACATGACATTTTCTATTTCAAGGCCGCTAATAGAGCTGTCTAGAGCATCTTTAGTTGTTCGATGCATCTAGGAGATCTAGGAAGGGCGCATGTTTCATAAGTTGATCTATGAATGAGACGTCCTTTTCTTATTATTTACATGTCTCCTTTCAATAATCAATTTTTTGGATTCACTATCAAAAACATCGCTCTGAAATGCAAAAGACTCTTCGTCCAATGTATCTATGCCAATTATTTCCATCCCAGCATTGTGTGGAGCAACGCTCTCTAGGTGGTTGTCGTTAGGGAACATTTTGTCAATGCTAATTTCTAGATCCATATCTTCCAGGGAGAGATCGTGGATATCAATTTCTCCCCTCAGTCCCTGCTGTTCTTGGACTATTTTTTTCCATTTTTTTCTTACGGGAAGTTGGTGACAAATTTCAATTTTGCCTAAGGGAGGGTTCTTATCTTCTCCTCCGCCTGAAGAATTATGTGTGAATTTGTTACTTGGGTAGGCCATTGGATTACTACTACGAGATGTTGTAGTCTTTGGTGTGGCGGTTGAGGATTGGGCACTTTTTTCACTCGAACATTTTCGGTTCTTCTTGTACAAATCATTGGTACTGGCACCGAGTTCATTCAGGATAGTGTCAGTGAAAGAGTTGTTGAAGTGGTTCCTAACCATGAAATCCCCAAATTTCCAAGGGAGAGAGATGAATTGACTTTTTTTTTCCATGGAAAAAATGCAACCAGTAGATGTACTCCCTTGCTATTCCAACAAACAACATTGTACCAAATATGTGACATGGAAGGAAGGAAGGATTTTGTTTAGACCCAAAAATCCTTATAACATTATAGTTCTCCATTTCTTCTAGTGTGTCCTTCCTATCCAAGAAAATTTTGAGCTGGCCAGACAACCGAGGAAAATACTTTCCAAATATCAATGCTTTAAAAACCGAAACAAAATCATTAAAGACTTTATAAAAATGTTGGCAAGCATCGTGTCTCCATAATATCTAGCACGAGAATCTTACTGGGTCAAATTCAGAGTTCAACTTCTTACACATAGATAGTCCAGGAAATGGATAACGTTTATCCACGATGAAAATTAAATAAGATGACATAAACGATTTATTCTGCTTTCTATATTGCAATAACTGTGAAGAGATTTCAATGGAAATCGACTTATCTCAATGGAATATGGCTTGTTCCTTGACCATAAAATATAAAATATATAGAATCATCCAAGAGATGTCCGTTGCACTTTCTTGTCTTGTTTTCTTTGTGAAAAGCCATGCAATTTTCCGAAAAAGGTATTTAAATGCACTAACCTGTAATATGGCTATGTCCTGGGGAGCGTGCACTGAGTCCTGTAAGAACTTCGGCAAGAGGTCTAGTTCATTATCATGCCTCTTTAAGAATTGTCTGCAATTCTCTCCCTTGAAAGTAGGCATCGGGTCGGGAAGTGTTAACATATTTCGAAATACTTGAGGTGATAGGGAGACTTGGGAATGGTTTCCCATATGGACAATCTGATGGTTAAGAATGTAGTTCTCGGCGCAACATGTGCCCAAGTCCTTGAAGTAAAAACAATCAGGGACATAATCTGCCACTGCAATTTCAGATGTCGACATAACTTTCTTCTGGGTAGAAGTGGACGAGATTCAAAATGGACATTGCAACATCATAATATAATCTCCAGTAAATCTTGGATCAAGGTGTTTTAATGGGAGATGTCCTCGGCCTTTTCACCTTTTAATGTCAATATTTTCAAAGCTAATAAAAGTGTAATCAATTTGCACTTGGAAAGTGTGCAAAGATGGCAGGGAAATCGAGAAAGTATGGAAAAGTGGGGAAAACATTGCCACTTATGTAATATACATGGATCTTGACAAAACCAGGTTTAAGTTAGAAGATAATTTGTTATATTTACTTAAACAATTTTCATATTATTTATTTTATTTTATTAGTGTTCTTTGTGGCCCAAATGCAAACTATGTTCAAATTGGAAGGTTGGAGAAACATTTTCATATACAAGCATATTCTCAAATTTGCGAACTTGTAATATATGCACAATACTAAAGAGGGGCATCATGCCAACACCTTGGTAGATGACAGTGGGCTAGCACAATATTGCATTCTTGCTATGATGACGCCTTTAAAAAAACTAAAATAACCAACATTTTTTTGTGAATTCAAGATTGACATAAATAAACTAATCAGATTTCATAATATTCTCCCATTAATGCACTTTAATGGGATATGTCCTCGAGCTTTCCGCTTATTAATGCCAATCTTTTTCAACATATGTGGTGCGCTGTCACTAGTAAAATCATAGTTAATTTGCATTGGGAAGGGGCGGAGGTGGCGGGGATGGAGGGGAGTGAAAGATTCTTTGGTACTTTGGTAAAAGAAGTCGGTCAAACTCGTGATGTGAAGATATAGATGGATATATAATTTCTGAGTCTGCAACCCTAGGAACCTGCGAGCATAGATATGCGACTATGTATAGAAGCAGAAAGGGACAATAGAGGGGAAGAAGAAAAGGGGAAAAGAGATAGGTATAGAAGAGAAAAACAAAGGGATTAAAGAACTTTATGCGTCACAGAACATCACTTGGTATTAAGTGTGGAAAGGCGGGGCGGTCAAATAGAGTTATCATAGGCAGAGAGAGGCTTGTGAGTTCAAGGAGTCCAGGGTCGAATTGTAGATAACCAGAGTTTTGGGTGCAAGATGTATATCCGAACATGGGGCATGGTAGTTCGATAATGCATTGGGGGAACCCGCAGCCATAAAATTGGCTAAGTGTGGAAACGAACTGGGAAAATATCAACCATGGGAAAAATATTTTCAGCCATAGAATATAGTTGGAGCTCAACAGACCCTGGTAAAATATAAAAGTGATGTTGTTTATATCTATCTCAACAAGCTATAAACAAAATATATGACTTGGCACATTTATATGCAAGCATTCAGACGGAGTCATTGTAGGTAGACTGAGGCCTGGGGGTTTGAATCCAGGGTCGAATTGTAGATCACCAAAGTTTGGAGTGCAATATGCATACTGCGAACACAGGGCATGAGAGTTTGGTGGTGCCTATGCAGGAACCCGTGGCCATAAAATTCACCAACTATGAAAATGAACGATGCTCAGTCAGACTCATGATGTAAAGATATATATGGACATGGATTATGTCACTCTGCCATGCTGGGAACCCATGAGCATAGACATGGGACCAAGTATAGAATTAGAAATGGATAATAGAGGGGAAGAAGAAAAGGGAGAACATATAAGTATAGAAGAGGTAAAAAAAAAGGAGGAAAGAACTGTATGCCTCACAGAACAACAATTAGTGCGATAATTATCAAGTGATAGAAACAAATCAACTGTGGGAAAAGCATATAGCTGGACAAATTAGACAACGTATGGAGATCAATTTTTTTTTGTAACCATACCTCTTATTCTCAGGCATACACATTGTATTTTATGCGGCACATTGCACTCTAGTTTTTTCAAATGTGGCACATAAGGCTCCATCCTTGTGCCCAATAACTATGTTCTTGTTTCAATGTAGCAATACAGAGAATACAATGGACATGAAAGCAAGCTGTTACGTAGGAATACATGAAAAAAAAGATAGAGTACAGATTTATTTATTTCAAGATAGTAGCACATAAAAGAGAATTGACATGAAGACAAGTTAATGTACAGGAAGATATGGAGTATTCAAGGAGAAAAAAATCATATTTGCAAACTAGTGCAACAAATACAGAAAAAGTAAACGAAAAACAATTGATATGGAACACAGGTAAAAATATGCAGCTTTGCATGGATTCTTGTACATTTCTGGTTGAGAGTTATTTGCCGTGTCTAGTTTTCCTTTTTATTTCTATGAAAAAAAGTACAAAACAAAATGGACATGAACATAAGTTGACATGTAAAGAAAAAAGCAAGGAATATGTATATAGAGTAAATAAAATAGAAATATAGTATAAAATAGATGTGACACGGTGCATGGGTTGGCGGACTCATGGGTTCACATTTATAGCCATGTTTATGTATCATGAGTCCGACTGACCACAACATGAGATTTAATAATCTATAGAATATTATAACACTTTACCAAGATTTATAGTAATTTATATAATACTATAATTTATCAGGAGTCCAACCAACCACTTCGTCATTCCATGCTTGTGTACAAATAGAGTAAATTACATTAGTGAATAATTTTTGAAATTAAATTTTTGTCTCCACTTGCCAAACAAATGAAATAGAAATTTTTTAAAAACTAAATTGGACAATTTGGACAACATATGCAGATCAAAGTTTTTTGCAACCATACCTCTTAGTCTCAGGCATACGCATTGTATTTGTTGTGGCACATTGGACTCTAGTTTTTTCAAATTTGGCACATAAGGCTCCATCCTTGTGCCCAATTGTTGTTTTATTGTTTCAATGTAGCAATACAGAGAATAAAATGGACATGGAAGCAAGCTACTATGTAGGAACACATGAAAAAAATGATGGAGTACAAATTTATTTATTTCAAGATAGCAGCACAGAAAAACAAAATTGACACGAAGACAAGTTAATGTACAGGAAGATATGGAGTATCTAAACAAATGCAACAAATATAGACAGAGTAAATGAAAGACTATTGGATATGGAACACGGGTAGAAATATGCACATTTTCATGGATTCTTCTACATTTCTGGTTAAGAGTTCTTTGACGTGTCTATTTTTCCTGTTTGTTTCTATGAAAAAAACTACAAAACAAAATGGACATGAACATAAGTTGACATGTAAAGAAAAAAGAAAGTAATATGTACATAGACTAAATAAAAAGAATAAAAGGAATAGAGTAACATATAGTGTTAAAATAATGTACCCTTTTTTTTTTTTTGGTCCATCCATGATTGTGTATATATAATTTTTTTTTTGTAAAAAAATATGTGCCCAAAATCAATTACAAACCAGCCAAAACTAAGAAGTTGGATATCTCGATTTTCTGCAACAAGATACATAGATATGATTTGCAGCATAGAAATATGATTTTGCAATATGTTTGATGTATATTTTATAATTCAAGTGCAATACCAATTGTATGGTGATCAAACCAATATGTGTACAAACCAGGGAAAACTAAGAAGTTGGATAATTTGGTTTTCCGCAACAAGATAGACATATATGCTTTGAAACATAGAAATATGATTTTGCAATATGTTTGATGTACGTCTCATAATTCAAGTGCAATACCAATTGTATCGTGATCAGATCAGTATGTGTCTAAGATAAAGATGATGTATTGAGAAATGGGCACATTCGACTATACATGGTCAATAAGCACGTTTTGTACATGGCTTGTGTTGTTCAAAAGAAAGCAGAGACTGTATTTGCACATGTGGTTTTCCAATTCTTTTGTTCTGGAATTATTTTGGAGCATGTCAATATTGAAGTCTCCTACAATGACAATGGTTTCGTTCAGATGCAAATGGTCAAATACATTGGAAAGAACATTTAGTATGTTGGAGAATGTTGCATGGGGAACATCATACGGATTCAGTATTGCAATTTTTGATCCATGGAAAAATACTTTTGTAAGCACCATCTCAACATTATTTTCCTCGAAATGTATATGCTCCAAAATTGTTACATGTTTTTTCACCAATATCATCACCCCATGTGTAATGTAACTTGATATGGAATTGTGATTTGGAAATTGTTTGTTTTGCATGCATAATGACATGTATGTTTCCTATAGGCACATAATATCATATTGCATTGTGTCATAGTCATTGAGTATATCATCCATGTATGCATGTAAGTTGCACGTGTTAAGCGAGAGAATTGATACAGACGAGTTTGTTTGTATGGATTAGTAATCATACTGTCGATGCCACTTTGTGGTAGTCCTGAGCCATTGCATTTCAATATCAACTTTATGTTTGACTTTGAAGTTATCTTTTGTAAGAGGACTTAGTAAATACAAGGAGTCTATACTTCTGATAGGGTACAGTATTGTGTACACAAGTCCATGTATTTGAATTCCAACGGATTGAAATGCAACACTATCAAGTGTTAGTCCTTGCGATCTGTGGAATGTACATGCACATGTAAGTTTAATTGGAAATTGTTTTCAAATATTCAGTCGAACTGTCTTTGTTGATGTCGATACTAGCTTTGATATTCAAAAGATAGGTATCCAATCACTTGTAGTGTTTGAATCATATAGATAAGCCAATTTGTTTGCTTGTCGCTTTCCTATATGTGGTTCATGGAACTTAATCCAGAGGACATCAAGTTTTTCTATTTTGGTATAGCCTTTGAGTATTCCATTTGCACCATTGACCAATCAATCATGTGAATCATAGTTGCAGGCATATATTTCAACTAGCATGTCTAATTTCAGGACAAGTTGCAAAGTTAAAGTGGTTGTATGTTCATGACATGGCACATTTCCATGGTTGTCTTCTTCGAGGTCAATTGAATTGATGATGATATCATTGCCAGGCATGAGCGATATCATGTAACTTTTATGCATTGCAACATCCCTATTTGTGTAGAACAGGTAAGAGAAGGCTGGGTCTATTGGTGCAGGTCGCAAGCACCTCAAATTGATATATGTTAAGTCATCATCTATTTGGTTGTTTGTCCGCATTCTATTCAAAATTGCAATAAATGTTTCATCTGTCTGGCGCATTGTAGTATGCAATTCAAAGCATTTAATATTGTCTCTCTAGAAGTCACGCGTCATTGTTTTCATGTCAACTGTGGGTTGTTCAAATATCAAAGAATATTGGATGGGTAGTGCCTGGTCAAGATCTCCACAGAACATCATGTCAATGTTTCCAAAGTATTTCATGTGCACATGTTTTATGCTTCGTAGTTAGTTGTCAATGGAATACAAGAAGCGACTTCCAATCAAAGATGCCTCATCTATAAATACAAGTTGTAGTTTTTCATAAATCTTAGACAAGGTATCTAACATTTCCTTGCCGAGTGGAAGAAACTATGACTTGTTAAAAGGCATCAAAAATGCAAAGTGGACTGATGTTCCACCTGCATTATATGTAGCCTTTCCTGTGTATGCAACTATTAGGCACTTTGGTTTCATAGGATCAGAGGAATTGTTTGAATCATAGATTCATATAAGCATTTGGAATAGTGCTTTCACTGTGAATGTCTTGCCTGTTCCTGCTCTGCATGTAAGGAACAAGTGCAAATGAGTGTGCATACTCAAGTGCTTTTTAAGCGCAATGTCCTTTAGAATTGTTTGATGTTCTCGATTCAACAGATGCCTGATTCTATGGTATTCATTATTTTCAATAAGGAAATGATGTTTTGTGACTTGAAAACCAAGATTGATACATTTTTCAATGATGCCTACCCGAGGACGAGGTAAATCTACTTGCAAGTCATAGGACTCATAGGGAGTTATGATTGTTTTTCAGTTTCTGAATGTCTCATCAAGATTGTCAGGGTTTTCTATTTCATTAATTGCACTTTCTAGATCACCCCATGTTGGATTAACATTGTAAGTAAATCTAGATTCATTTGTTTTCACTATAGTCTCAGATGCAACATAGGCATCCTCCCATGTAGGGAAGTTATGTTTTATGTGTTTTCATTTTCATTGAACAGAACGTATAACAATATTTTTTTCTCTACAATAGTTTTCATAGTCAATATGTTTGTTGTATTTGACAAACCGTATCATAGAGGGTTTTTTTCTTTTTGATATGGGCGCACCATTTTTTTTGTAATGCGATACGAATTTTGCTAAGCAGATATGCTTAATAGGAGATGGATGCTGGAGATAATAATCAATAATAGAGTGACATAGCATGTCCTCTGAATTTCCAGGTTCTTGTTCGAGCAAAGACGATGGTTTAAGCACAAATGTGTGTTTCACAAGTGGATATGTGTTTATGAAGACACATTTTCTTGAACTACAATTGAGGGGCAGGGAAAGTGCAATGTGGACTTCTTGTTGAGAAGACATTTGTTGAAGATTAAGTAATGTATTACCAAGCATACATATCATTTGTATAGAATCAATATGACTTCCCTCATGTTCTTTGCGTATTCTTCTGAATGCACTTGTCATAGATTTGTCAACCTTTTTCATATACAAGGTACAGTATGATGATGCAGCATATGCATTGAGGACGTACTGTGCATCTGTATTTGCATTCCACATAAATGGCATGTCCTTGGAGAAACTGTTGTTTCAGATATGGGAAAGTTTTCATTTAAGGAAGAATTTTGGTTGTTTCAGCGTACATTGTATGGCTTGGATGTACTCATCTTCTGTTAGATTTAGCTGTGTCAAGAAGTCATCGAAGCCCGTCAACTCATCAAACTCTCATTGTTCTAGAAATGTGAAAAAGGATTTAGATTTCTCAACAACAACATTGTCCTCTAAACTAAGTGGCTCTATGATTCTTGTTGTTCTCATTGGCGGCATGGGGAAGTTGTATCTGCAATGTGAATTTTTTCACTTTTTACAACTTTTTGTATGATAATGTCTATGAACTTTGGCAAGTTCTGGATCCAAATGATTTGTGTTGCATGTTATGTATTTTTCCACAAACTGCTCAATCTGTGAATTATTGTCAACTCCGTAGACCGGTGCATCCTCTATCCACAACAGTGTGTGGTTATGTTCATTCCCCCTATTTTGGAATTTAGTCACAAAAAAGTAGTTCGATATTTTTTCGAAAAATGTTTTATCATGGCATATCAATTGTCTGAAAACATTTATTCTATGTCTATAGTAGCGAGTACATGTCACTGGATCTTTTCTTATGAGGTAGTCAATGTAATTATTTTCCAGTGTGTTGGTGTGTTTTTTACGTTTCTTGTTCCTATGCAAGTCAGATACCACAACCACCAATGGATCCCAACAATGCTCTGCACTTGTAAACGTGACGAAAAATGTTGGTGGTCCCAATTGTCGAATCATTGGAAAAATAGTTTTTTTTGTTTTGTTGCAAATAGTCAAGAGAGATGCAAATGTTTTTGAAATCTATGTATCCAATATCAGATTTCAGGATTTTTTCTAGGTTTACTTCGTACATGACATCCTTGACCAACAACTTTCTTCCTTGTAACTGGCCTTTTCTTATTTGCACCCACATGCAAGACAACACTTGTTCTATTATTATGTGCATTGTTTTGAAAAACAAATTTGTTATGTGACAGGAGAAGTTACCTCTTGAATGTAGTAGCTCCCATCGAACTATTTTATGGTAATTGAATCGTTCCGTAATGTCACTGGGATGCAGATATCCATAGAACAATGTTGGGAAGTTCATCTCCTCAGCAAATTTGTCCTTGAATATTCCAAGTGGACGTTGCCCCTCAGTAGGTACAATTTCGACAATCTTATCTTACAAGTCAGGAATGCGTTGTGAATCAGTGAATCCATGTACCAATGTCTCAGCAGGTGCTTCATTCTCCGATTCATCACTTGTATCAAATTCACTAGCAGTTTCGAGAGTTTGTGCAGAGTTGTCATCCTCTTCTCCAAGAACATTGTTCTAGTTCTCATTTATACAAATGTTATGTGCTTTGTACAGTGCCCTAGAATATAATTATTTTAATGCTTTCATGACAACATGCACACGCACTTTACTTGTCTGATATGCATTTTTGTATTGCAAGCGTCTTTTGAGAGCCACAACAATTGTCATTGTATCACTAATGAATTGTGGCAATGATTTTTGCACAACATCTAGTTGGAAAGGAACATTAATAATTGATCATGTTAAGCCCATTTTGGGTCTTTTATAGCCCCAGGGTTTGATTTGTGCAAATGCAATTCGCAGAGAAACAAGTCTCTATTCAAGTTCTGTAAGTGCACTTACATCTGGCAGTGGTGTATTACATCTTATTTGGTTAGGGGTTGCAAACTATGGCAGTTTTCCATTATCAAGCGACCGTTTGCATGGAAGACAAATTTTGCGACTGGAAAACGTTTTATCGTTTAGTGTCAAGCGAAGGCATTCTGCTTCCAAATCATGTGTGAAAGACTTAATGTATTTTGTGAAATTCAATTCATCACAAATTGCACATACAATGGAAGGAGCGTCTTTGATTTTTTTCCATATAGGTCTATCTTGCATCTTTCTTCCGTAGGGAAGTATTCGTAGACAATGTTTGCTGGTTTTCATTGGTATTAGTGCATGGTGTTGGTTCTAGCCCATGAAATGTGATGTTTTCCTCTCGGACAGTGGCATGACCATTGTGGGATAAGTGACCGTACATGTTTCTGTTGTGTTGTGCACAAACAATCTTTTTTAGGTTGTGATATGTTAGTTTATCTCTAGAAAGAAGTGTAGTAATGTATTTATTTATCTCACAAATGGCCTTTTTCAAATTGTGATAACTTAGTCTATGTTTCTTGTCCAAGGCCAGGATGAATTCATGGCAACTAGGATGAGTTTCATTCTGATTAAATAGCATGCGGCGCTTATGCAAATTCGATGTAGTTTGGCTAGCATTGAAACTAGACCCTGAACCGGCAGTGTTTCCTATACTACCAATGTATTTTTTTTTCTCTCATGTATGACCTTTTTCAAGTTGTGATAAGTTAGTCTACGTTTTTTGTTTAATCCTTGTATGGCCTCATCACAACTAGGACAAATTTCACATATGATATTTTTCAAGCTGTGATAAGTTAGTCTACGCTTTTTGTTTAAGCCCCGTATGGCCTCATTGCAACTGGGACGAGTTTCATTTTCATTAAATAACATTCCACACATATGCAAATTCGATGCGGTTTGGGTGGCATGGACAGTGGACCCTGAACCAGTGGTATTTCCCATCAAAGGTTGATAATGGATATGTGTCGTATCTATTTTCAATGAGATGTTGTCAATTGTTTGATCATAATTTGAATCAATAGACCAGGAATGGACAGTGTCATCTAGCAGGGTAGACCAGACCTGAATATTTACTCTGAATATGATAGATAGCCATTGAAAACAGAATATGCCACCCTCTACATTTCCTTTTTCATATGGCAGTGCCATGTTTACAAGGTATTCTTGCCAACTTCCAATTGCTGGCATTTTTTCTAGGAGATATGGTGAAAGGTGTTCATGCAAGCAGCTAAAATCTTGTTGGTTTCCACCTATAAGTGCATTGCAAAAGGAATGTATAGTGTAAAGCTACAATGACTTCACATCGAACTTTGTTTCTACCAAATAACAAATTTCATTGAATAGACTATCTCCACAACTAGATGCAACAATTCTTGCTATCTGCAAGCCATGGTAGTGTATACGATGCATAATACGTTTCCATTGCAATTCAAGGTTTTTTCAAATGAGGGAAAAGTAAATATGAGGTCCTCCAAGATTGCATATGGATGATTTTCTATACAGTAGTGGTTCATAATGACCATTGACAGGATTGGCATCATGGAACAAGATGTAGTATGGATCGATAGATGCAATTTTGTTGAATAGTAGATATCTTGTTTTTCTTGTCAATAACCATATTCCAATTGATATATTGAGCCACTTAGACAACCACCATATACAAAATGTATCTCCCCAAAGTCCCCTCTCATGTGCAGGTAGAATTGCAGATGCAGACAACCACATCTTTGAAAAATACGCAGTGACATCATGTATTCCATGCAACTGCAAAAGAAAATCAGATGCCAATTCGTATTCATACGACTCCAATGCCTCGGTGTTGCCATTTTTTAAACAACTCAAGAAATAATCTATCAATCCATTGCATAGGTCGGTCGAGGAATAACAGAAATGCAATAGAACCTAGAAGGCATCGAAAAGGAAATCTCCTACAGTATACGAGAATGCATCCAATCTAAAAAGCCCATTGTTATGCAATACCTCGTCGATGTTGTCATGTACAATGGAGTCTGTATCTATCTCATAGGACTCAACATTTATTACTTGTTTCATCTCCTAAAATGTGATCTTCAAGTTGTTTCGTAGCTATTTTCAGTTTGTATGAAAACAAAGAAAAGAAAAAAGGAAAGAAAAAATGAAAAAAAAAGGAAAAAAAACAAAAAAAAAACAAATAGAAAACTACAAGCATAGAACTGCGTACCAATCTAGCAATGTATCCTTCAACCTTCTTCTTGTCAAATTCAATTCCCCCTAGTCGCCACAACACATGACAATAAAACAAACATAAAGTGAACAGTGAACCAAACAAAAGAGACAACGCAAATAAACAACACTATAAATTTGTTGATCAAAAAGACCGAATATTCAAGGTATATCATGTTTGAACTTATTCATGGCGTGCATCCTACAAGCTTCTAAGAGGCAGAAGATTCTCTACAAAACAGAGAGGATGGGAGAATAAAAGCATTCCCTGTTAGTTGCCCCCTTGTGACAACTCAGAATTAATTTTATAAACCCCTTTGCATTGATATTTTGGAAACAACTATGGCATGATATCCAGAATGTGGAAGTTGGCATATGTGATTGAAAGGGAACAACTTGGGAAAAATGCACAAAGCGCATGGTTTCCAGGAACATAGAATAAGAGGATAAAATCCAGTTTTCTTTTTTATATGCCACCACGGCTGTGACAAAGGTGGGTTCTATATATAACATTGATGTCCAAGAACAAGGAAAAGATTATGGTCACAACAACCACACATAAAGATGTTCTGCAACAGAATTTCGAGGCAGGGACCCCTACTATTGAAAATTCTTGCTTGCAGGAATAACAATGAAATGATGCTTTGCAAGATAGAGAGGATAGGAGAATAAAATCATTCCCTATCACAAGACCCTGGCAGATAGTTGCCCCCTTGTGACAACTCCGAATTCGTTTTATAAACCCCTTTGCAATGATATTTTGGAAATAGCTATGGCACGATATACAGGACGTGGAAGTTGGCATATGTGATTGGAAGGGAACAACCTGGGAAAAATGCACAAAGAACATGGTTTCCAGGAACAAAAAATAAGAGGAGAAAATCTTGTTTTCTTTTTTATATGCAACTACGACTATGACAAAGGCGGGTTCTGTATAGAACATTAACGTCCAAGAACAAGGAAAATATTCTGGTCACAACACCCACACAGAAAGATGTTCTCCAACAGAATTTCGAAACAGGGACCCCTACTATTGATAATTCTTTCTTGCAAGGTGCAAACAAAAAGCAGGAAAAAAGGAATAGCAACAAAATGATGGCACAAAAACTTACCCGTCAACGACAGATGAAAGAAGCACAGCTCTAAAACTTGCAAATCGCAACAACGGGTCCAATAGCTTGCAAAGTTGAAGAACAAAAAACTAGTGAACAACCACGAAGAGGTCCAACTGCAACTGCAGGACCTCAACTTTTCAAAGTTGAATCAAACAACAACAAGCAACATCGAATGAACCGACGAACAAGCATCAACTAGTGAACCAGTAATGCCAGTGAAGAACAATATTGCCCAATTTCACTGTAGACAACACTGTATCAAAAAATGGAACGAAACTATATTGTAACACATCTACACAATAAACATTTAACGCTACGAGGCTTGTTAAGTAAACACTTAAGACTGTCAGAACCGTCGAAGGGCACCGCACTGTGCAAACATTTAAGAAACAATGCAGTGTGGTAGGCCTATTTACATACACAACAATGACAAAGACTCTCGAAGCACGCAACAATAAAGAAAAATCAAACATAATAATAGTAATAAATAATAATAATAATAATAATAATAACAATAGTACAACAAACAAAAAAATATTTATAATTAACAAAACTTAGGAGAAATTTAGCTAGCAGAAAATGCTAAGACAAACATTCGAACTAATGCTAGCATTAATCCACCTTCGAGCAATGCATAAGAAAATATATGATTCAGAAAGACTGTATATGATCAAAAACTTTGGATATGCTAACATATAAAATATTGGGAATATTGAAGCTTACAATAAGGCCTCCAATTTGTTATCCAATCAGATCATGAAATATATGACATTTTTTATTATATAAAAATCAGTGTTTTTAGTTCCCTAGTTCCAACAATAGATATTATGCAAATATTTGTGGTCAAAAGAAAACTAGAAACTAATAATACTCTCTGAATAATAAAATAAATAATGTTTTATTATTGAATTGTTTCGAGTTATAATATTGATTTTACCATTTTTATTAATTTTGTAAATTTATAGCTATTTAAATATAACAAATATGTTATTATTAAATTGAGTTTTTAACACATTTTTTCTCTAAATAAGACATATTGAATAAATGTTTTTTTAGAAGTTAACATAATCTATCAATTTAAGTTAATTTAAATATAATAAATAAATTATAATTGGTTAAATGCAATAAATACATTATAATTTTTTAACATTTTAATAAGATAAATATTACCTTTTTTTAATAATATTATTTTTCTTTATTTTATTATTATTTCACAAATCAATATTTCTCATTTAATTATTTTAATATAAAAATAATTGATTTTATAAAAAAAAATAATAACATGGAAACACATCACATATTAATATTTTTTTATGATGTTGTTTAACTGTTTTATATTTTGGCATTTTTTGTCCGAATCCAGTGACATAAATGTATACGAAATCACTATTTTTTGTTATTTAAAATCCATTTTTAAATGTAAAAACGGATTCAACATGCTGAAAAACCTTGGGACACTCGAATTATAGAAAATTTAAAACTCAAACGTGTAGATCCAACCATTTCTAATCAGAGAAAAGAACCAAAAAGTAAAACATTTAAACTACATTTTTTTATTTATTTAAATATTATTTCTTTCACATACCAATATTTACTATCTCATTTATTTTGGCTTAAAAATACTAAATTCTCTTTGTTTTTTTTAATAATATGAAAACATATCACATCTTAACAAATTTATTTATTAAAGCAAAGTATATATATTTTTAAAATATATATTTACTTTAAAAATTTATTTATTTTAATACGATTTTATTATTATGTTATATACATACCTAAATTATAAGTTTATTTATTTTCTATCCTTTTACACATCAACATTTCTTATGTTTAAATTATAAAATATATGTAAGTAACATATTCTCTAACTACCTCGGATGGGGTTCCACTTGGCCAGCATCAAAAGACACTTGGAATGGAGTGGCTAGGGGAGCTATTAACCCTGACCGCCATACCACTACTCATAACCACTGAATGGCTCACACCCCACGAACAGTAATGGTAGTGCACCTAGACAGCCATGTAGGGTTAATGGCCCCTCACGCAATCCAGACCATGCGTACCAGGCCTAGGGAGGATGTCAATTGGACTCTAATGGCTAGCCCTTCTGTCAAGTTGCGGAGTACTAAGCAAGCAATTGCCTTGGTGAACTCATCCTTTCCCCTTCCGCATTTGCTCATGCTCCTTGCATCCTCTGAGCATTTTTTCACTGTCACCCTCTGCAAGTGTGTTCGCTCCATTTCTCTCTCTGGATAACTTTTACCTTATTCTCTCATCACCCTACTCCATTGCTTCGTCACCCTTTGCAATTGTGTTTTCTCCATTGCTCCATTGCTCTCTTTGGTGAACTTTTACCTTTCCCTTGGCCCTCACAAGATCTTTCTTTGCAATTTCACCTACGCCTCGGTTCTTTTGAGCTCTCCCGAGCGTTTTCAAACCGCCTCTCCACCCTCAAACCTTGGCCTCTGCATTTTTTCCACCATGCCTAGAGAAAGGGGGAAGTCTAGGAGAGGTGCGCAGTACTATAATGCCCTCTCCAGGCATGGCAGACTTTCCTCCTCCCAATTGGCTCTCATTGGTTGTTTCTCTGGCCCCAGGCATAATAGTAAGGGGTTGTCGGTGTCGCCTTCGTCCTCCCCACACTTCTTCCATGGAAATAGCCCGGATAAGGAGGAAGTGCCACCACCGAGCAAGCGCATTCCTTTTCCCACTAGTCTTATGCCGCCCCCCAAAATATAACCCACATGACTCATTTTATGGCGACGACAGCTGCATGGTGGAGAAGGAAATCCCCCCAAGCTGGCAGGTGGAGTAGAACGCGGTGGTCGTTGGTGAGGACAAGGAAGAGGAGCGGCCTCAGTGCTGTGCAAATCGTCTCACTGAGGA